>CM073778.1:4279355-4498314 GCA_037158775.1 Hetaerina titia | reverse complement strand
CGTGAGTGTACTTTTTATGTGTTCTTGTAGTGTGTGTTGCTGTCAAAGTTGATATATATATATATATATATTTCTGTTCTATATATATATATTTCTGTTCTGTTCCTAATTCCTCTTGAGAAAGGTGGTTGGACCACCGAAAATTCGAGAACCAGTGAGTTTTCCCTCTTTGTGTGTTTTGGTTTCTGTGTTTGTTATGACTATCAGTGAATTTATATATATATATATATATATATATATATATATATATATATATATATATATATATATATATATATATAGTCACTTTCTTGGAAAAACCACGAACGTGCACAATAATGTATATAGAAACACAGAATTGCAATGACCCTGACTCCCTAGACAATTTCCTCATAAATTTAAACCATTCCCTCCTCTAACGAGGTTATCCTGAATCCCTCCTGAATAAGAGAATCCGTAGACATACTTACACTCCAAGACCTTCCACCACCGTGAAAAACCACCCTCTTTCAATTTGTACCATGTTTCTCCCTGGCCTAGAATCTCTGCGTTCTATCCTAAAGGACCTCTATCCTATCCTCAAAAACCACAATTCCACCACCAACCTTTTCCCCAAAAGCCCCTCTGTCACTTTCAAACGCCCCGCCAATCTATCAGATCTTCTAAAATCTACCAATCCACTTCTTAAATCCTCGCCCCGTTCCAAAATCACTCCCAGACCCTGCAATAAACCTAGATGCAAAACATGTCCTATTTTCCTAACCAGAATCCCATCCCTCTCCCACCCGCTCTTTAACTCTCTCCCACCAATTCCCTACTCCTCGTGTACCTCCAGCAATGCTGTCTACCTACTCAAGTGCCAACTTTGCCCTGCCTTTTACATTGGACAGTGTACCACACCCCTTAATATTAGAATCAATAATCATCGAGCCTCATGCAACAAGTCCTCCCTTATTGGTATGCTCCCAATCCCCAAACATGCCTCCGAACACAACACTGCCATTGACCAATGTTTTAAAGTATCCGTCTTAGCATCCCTCCCACACTCAGACACTCCATTGAAACTCAAAACATAAGAGCTAGCTTTCATCTGGCTCTTGTATTCCTGAAATCGCCCAGGTATTAATATTAGACATCAATTTCCCCCTTTATGCATATAATTTCATCCCCCTCCGCCCCCAACAACTTCCATATCACCCCCACCATGTTTAAAATTCCCGCGCCATACATTACCCCTCCAAACCCCTCACCACGAATGCCATCCCCCCCCCTTTTTCCCCCCTTTTCCTTTCTTTTCCCCTCTGTTCCCCCTTCTCCTTCCTACCACTGATTTCGGGCCCTCCTCTGCCTCAGTTCTGTTCCTAATTTCTCTTGAGAAAGGTGGTTGCACCACCGAAAATTCGAGAACTAGTGAGTCCCTCTTTTATATGTTTTAGTTTCTGTGTTTGCTATGACTATTTAGTGAATATAAATTATATATATATATATACATATATTATATTTATATATATACATATATATTATATATATATAAATAAAAAAGTGACCATATATATATATGTGTGTGTGTGTGTGTGTGCGCGTATAAAACTTACAGCACAGCAACATACAGCACGAGAATACATAAAAACAACATAATAATATCTTGATAATTTCGACGGACTCGAACTCCGTCTTCTTCGGAAGATAAGATAGGAATGTAAGATAGGAGTGTTCTTTTTATGTGTTCTCGTGCTGTGTGTTGCTGTCTAAGTTTTTTATTCAACACTTCCGTGTTACTTTGAAGAAATCATCTATATATATATATATATATATATATATATATATATATATATATATATATATATATATATATATATATATATATATATATATATATAATCTTGAAAATGACGCTCTTCGGCGACGCACAAACACGCAAACACTAAGATAATAAATATTACACACACAGAAACATAAAAGGACACTTACAGAAGATATTTACGTTTCGACGGCACGACCGTCGAAAAGTAAATATCTACTGAAAGTGTCCTTCTTTTATGTTTCTATGTATGTAATATTTATTATCTTAGTGTTTGCGTATAAATATATATACATCTATATACATTATTTATTATTAGGTAATCTACCGGTTAAGGTAGGTTTTTGGATGGACACAACTATCAAATAAATATTTTGTGACTCCCCACCTAGCAAACTAATCTACTCCAATCTACGTCTATCCTCCTGCTTCAGCGACCACGTTTCCGCGCCGTACATAGCTACGCTCCATATCAGAGTTTTTACGAGTCTTGTCTTAACATCCCTACTCAACGTCCCCGTCTACAACTCCCTCCTCCTTGAGAAAGCTTGAGAGAAAGGATGTGGTCGCGTCATTGTCATGTAATATAGGATAAAGTTCCTTGAGAATGGTTTTCAGTATGTGGGATCCGGGGAAATAGGTTGTGCAAAGGTTGAGTCCAGCGTCAGATGTGGGGTTGTCATTCTGTGGTGTGTGTGGTCGGGTGGAGCGGTAGATTTTATCCTGTAGGAGCTTTTCTGGGTAACCGCGTTTGTGGAGTGCATGGTGTAGATTGTGAAGGTATTTGTTGAGGGTAGTTGTGGTGTTGCAAATCCGATGTCCGCGGATAGAGAGAGAGTTGGGAATTGAGCGTTTGGTATGAGAAGAATGACTACTGGTATAGTGTAAATATTGTTGATGATTAGTGTCTTTGATGTGTACTGAAGTGGTGAATTTGTTATTGTGAATTGAGATGTCTCTATCAAGAAAGGTGATGGTGGAGTCTGAAATGGACGAAGTGAATTTAACAGTGAAAGAAGAATTTAAGGTCGATAAGAAATTGTCAAGAGAATCAGAGCCGTGTGTCCAGAGCATAAAATGTCGTCAATGTAGCGGACCCAGAAAAGAGGTTGGAAGGGTTGCTGTGAAAGGAAATTCTCTTCAAGGTGACCCATGAAGAGATTGGCGTACGATGGCGCCATCCTCGTTCCCATCGCTGTGCCTTTCGTTTGGAGATAAAAACAGTTTTGGAAAGAGAATGCATTTTTAGTCAGGACGACAGTGGCGAGATTGAGGAGAAATTCGGTCGAGGGGCACTGGGGTGGGGGGCGTAGAGAAAGATAGTGTCGGAGGGAGGATAGGCCTTCTGCATGGGGAATAGAAGTATAGAGGGAGGTGACGTCGATGGTGGCCATAAGCAGGTTGGAGGTGGAGGGAATGGAGACAGAGTTTAAACGGTGGAGGAAGTGGTACGTGTCTTTCGTGAAGGAGGGCAATGAGAGTACGATAGGTTGTAGGTGGTAATCAAGGAGATTCTTTCGGTGGGAGAGTTGAAACTAGAAACTATAGGGCGACAGGGGATGTTGGGTTTGTGTATTTTTGGGAGGAGATAAAACTGGGGTGTTCTGGGGTTTGGGGGTGAGAGTAGGGAGGTGAGTCTTGGGAGGTGAGGCCTTCTTCTGGTCCAAATTGGAGGAGAAGAGACCGAATTTCCTTTTGGAAGGTTGGAGTAGGGTTGTCGGTGAGAGTGGTATAGGTGGATGTGTCGTTGAGGTGACTGAGGGTTTTGGAAATATAGTCTTGGGTGTTTAAAATTACGACTGAGGAGCCTTTATCGGCGGTAGTGACCACGATGTTGGGATTGGCCTGTAGGGTTTTAAGGGCATGACATTCGTTTGAGGAAAGGTTGTTTCTTGGTTTTAGAGATTGTGTGAAGGATTTATTAGAGACTTTTTGGAGAAGGAGGCGTATGAATATTTCCACGGGATGATTGCTAGGTAGGGGTTTTGGCTCATGAGTGGAGGCCGGGCGGAATTTGTTGATTGCGGGATTGGTTTTAATTTGACTCGAAGAGTTACTTTGCGATTTCCAAAATGTATATTGTGTATATATATGTTTATATATATAAAAACCATAAACACAGTAATCAACCCGAAGGTCGGTTTAGTAGGTGATGGTAGAGCTCACCCATGTACCAAGCCCGACGGCGTGTGAATATTCACACATCAGGGTAGGGGGGGGCAGTTCCTTTCCCTGTGCCGGTTATGGTTTCCCAGGAAGATCTGGTACCCGATAAATCAACTATATTAACATATATATACACAATATACATTTTGGGAATCGCAAAGTAACTCTTCGAGTCAAATTAAAACTATATATATATATATATATATATATATATATATATATATATATATATATATATATATATATGGCTGCCTTACGGACATTATGGATAGAGAAGGAAAAAATGAAACTTCAAAAATATAAAAAAATACGACGGCGTATGTATTTATATATTACACCCTTTTGTATATTGTAGAATACATTACAATTACATGATAAAATGTTGATTAGAATAGTATATTTGATAGTGACCTTATTTCAACGAAACAATGTATAACTTTACCACTCCAAAACCAAATATCTAACATGATCACCATAGGAATTGCAAATGCACAGATTCTACTTTTTTCAACATATTAGAATAGCTTTGATTCGTTTGTGCGTTAGTTGATTTGGCAAATTATAATGTCATACTCAAAGTAAGAGAAAGTTAGCATTCTTGCCCACCTTATTCGTGCTACTTGCTTCTTTTTTCATATATTGTTTTAAACACAAAAGTGAAATACAGGCTATTTAAGAGTTCCAATAAACTGGAATATAATGGGTCATAAGAACTGTTACAAATTGAAGGATATGTTGAACGTGGTATGCAATGGAAAATTTAGAAATTAATACAATAGCTTGGCATTTATTTAATACTCTCTTCGATAGTTTTACCCCATAGTTACTAATGAGGTAAATGAGGAGTTGACTTGAATTAATTCCAAATCTAAGAGGCTGATTACTGGTGGTTTTTTGTGGTATTTGTAGGAAAGTTTTGAAAGACTTTTTGATTTTCAATGTAGACATTTCTGAAAATGGCAGAAAAATTTAAAAATAAAATTACCAGCTGATTGACAATAACGACGTTAGATATACTTCTAAGCTATGAAACATTGTCTCACTGAAAATATAACAAAAAATGGTTTCCAGTAGGAAGGATCCAACTTTACCAATTGGATAACAGTGCTTTTGTCACGTGTGACATATTTCACGCGTGACATAAGTGTATAAAAGACTCCTAGAAATATTCGAATGAATGACTTTATTTATAATGACTCTTCATTTTATCAAAAAAAATACGTCCGATTTAAAGGTATGTGTTCCTTCCTAATATTGACTACAACCTTGGCGTGGTACAAGTGTCAGTGCCTTCCGATGGCCCATAGAACTGAGCTGGCGAAATCCATGACATTTTGTTGTGGTAAGGTTATAAATTCCACATAGGTCGAACGGTAGAAGCCATGCGGAGAGTACGCGAAGCATCTGTTCCTCTATGAGGCGGCTGCAAAGGCCTCTGACCCCAGTGGGGAGACCATTTGTGCGCTGGTGTTGCGTTAAAATAACTACCGAGGAAGAAAATGGGAAACCCCCTCAATTAGTTAACTCATGAGGAAATGATAGAGATCACCGATATGAATATAACACACCTGACAACTAGAGACTTCGTTCCAATTGGCAGTGTGTCGCGCCAGGCAGCGAGAAAGCAAAGTTTCCGCGGTGGCCATTACTCGGCATCTTTATAAAACGAAACTGGCAACAGAGGCAGATATGAAAATGAGGATGGATACAGATAGAATAGACATGTACAAGTAGCCAATGGACAATATTCAGGAGAAGGAAATATAAGGTTGTGTATTTTCATAAAATGTATTGCGGGGAATTTGGAGAAAATATTTTGAAATAGAAGGTCTGCGTGAGGTGAGATGGAAAGAAAACGGGAATTATTGGAGCAATAGCTAAATGCGTGACGCTGAAACTTATAGTAATATACAGCGGAAAGGATGAGATGCAGCAATGGGTGGAAACAGTATTCAACAAATTATCAGGAAGAAGCGTGGTCAACATGGAAGATATGATTGATAATCATATTAGCTGAATTAAAAACTGATCAAAACTCTTGGCATATTATTTAAATATAAACGACACCATTCGACCATCGGTGGAATGAAATTCGAGTGAATGTCGAGTCTACGATCAATCAGAAGAAATAATGGCGGGTGTTTCTAAAAAGAAATATTGAATAGTGAAAGGGGATTTGAACGCAACCGAAGTCGAAGCAAAAGAGAGAGAGGAGACTAAGGTTGAAGAACAAGGAGAGACCGCGGGGAGAAAGTAAAAGAGTTCTCCAGGGAATAGGGATAACCATTGCGAATGCAAGCTGTGATCAAAAAGAAAACTAGATTGATTTTATCCTACGCAAACCGTTCAATGGATCAAAACGAGACAGGGTGCGCTATCTATCGACACATCTGACGAATAAAACTAGAGTTGTCTTGTTGGTTTACGTCGAGTCGTTACGCAGCAGCAGCGGTACGTGTCTCGATCTGTCCGTCGCCGCGTGCAAAGGTAGTAATGAAGGTGCTAGGGGAACAGCATGTATGCGTGAAATGATGTTTCAAACTTGGCAAAAGTGCTACGGAGACATTCGGAATGATTCAGCAAGAGGCTATGAGTCGAAGTCCGTGTTTTGAGTGGCAAAGTCGTTTTAAATCGGCCAGAAGATCGACAGACGAAGATTCGCAAACGGAGCGGCCTTCCACTTCGATAGACACCAAAAATGCCAAATTGGTGAACGATTTGGTGCAGGAAAGTCGTCGTTTAACTGTTAGGGAGATAACCGAGGAAGCAAACATTAGTTTCGGATCCTATCAGTCAGCTTTGACAGACATATTGGGCATGACGCGCGTCGCATCAAAATTCACCCCGCGGGTGCTGACAGATGAACAGAGACAAAAATGTGTGGACATTTTTCAGGAACTGCTGGACCGAACCAATGGCTACCCGGAGTTTCGTAAAACCATCGTAACCGGTAACAAAACCTGGGTTTACGGTTATGATGTTGAGACAAAGGCCCAGTCTTCTCAGTGGAAAGGTCCTCATTCTCCACGACCAAAGAAAGCTAGCATGCCCCGGTCTAATGTGAAGGTCATGCTGGTGTGTTTCATCGATCGGCAAGGGCTATATCATTACGAATACGTCCCTCAAGATCAAACCGTCAACAAAGATGTCCACTTAAAGTTTATGAAGAGGCTGATGATCGCAGTGAGGCGGACATGTGGAGAAACAATGCAAGGCGTTTCCACCACGACAACTTGCCCGCTCACACGGAGCGTATCGTGACAGAGTTTTTCGCCAGAATCGGAACTTCCGTGATCCCGCAGATACCCTACTTTCCACGCGTGGCTCCATCAGACTTTTTTGATTCCAAAGTCAACTTTGAAAGGGAACAAAACCAACCTTGAAAGGGCGTCTATTCGACTCTATTGCGGACATTAGAACTGATTGTACGGCGGACCTGAAGAGCATCCCTAAGGCGGCTTAACAGGCAGGGCTCGAGAGCCGGAATAAATGTTGGCAAAGGTATGTCGACAGCCAAGGCATGCTCTTTGAGGGCGACAAGTTCGGTTAAGCTATATCCGTCCAAGCAAACAAGTTATGAAATCAGTCCTGTCTATTTTTGATCACACCTTGTGCATGGTTTAGATTCCACCAAAGTTATTTATGGAAGAATCCCGGCGAACCGGAATGCAGATAAAGATAATATTTTGATCAGGCAGAATTTTAGAAAGAGCGTGATTAATTCGCGCAGTTTCCCAAGGAGCGGATTTAGATCATTAATCAATGATATGAAAGTGTAATGTCTGATCGGAAAAAGTAAAGCAGGAAAGATGGTTGAGAAAACGGAATTTAACTGGATTAACTGGGAAAGTAGGATATGAAAAATGGGATATTAAAGATGATAACGAAACTGCGGGAAAATGGCAAGAAAACAATGGAATACAGAAGAAAATATTAAGAAGATGGACGCAAAAAAGAAATCAAAGACTGTAAAACAGAATCAGGTAGAAATAAGTGAAAGAAGAATAAAGGCATTAAATTAAGGCAGGACACTAAGGTATCGAAAGAAGGGTGGTAGCAGTCGGTACAAGGCTATGAAAGTTAACAAAGGAAGGGTGAAATTGGTGCACCTTGCGGGAGGGTAAGAGATTAGTTGTAAATAAAAGCAAGGAAGTGAGAAGGAATAATCTGTGGAAACTGTCGATGCTGCATAAAAAAATAGTTAATTAAAAGAAAAAGTTTCATCAGAGATGGAAAGAAGAAAGAGATGGAAGATTGTGAAGGTAGAATTGGACGGATGGTGGCGGAGAGCGAATATGACGTGCACGAGAATCATTCAGCTCAGAGTATACCCGACAGCAGAATAGAAAGTACAATAGTGGAATTAAAAAAAACACAAGGCCGTATGGTTAGATAACTTCTTAAGGGTTGGAGAAAGAATATTTGTAGGCTATTTCGTTGCATCTAAGACGTAGGAATTCGGGTGGCTATTTTCCTCAGATCAGTGTTATTTCCCATCCTAGTAGAGGGAAATGCTACAAAACTACAAAATAAAAAGTCAACTTTCACACGCAGATAAATTAGTCCTCAGGATCATAATCAAAAGGATGGAGAGCAGTGAAAAGTATTACTTAGGGAAGTATATCAGTTTGGTTTTATGAAGGAAGAGATACGCGTGATACCTAAACAGTTATGGGGTCACCCATAGAGAGGAATAGAGAATACAAGGATTCACTTATCTGTTACGTAGACTTTAAAAAGACATTTAATAGAATGAATTGGGTAGATTTAGCGAATGTGTTGCACAAAATAGGAGTAGATTGGAAAATTATAAGACCTATCCGCGACCTGTACATGCACGACGCCTGTTCAAAAACTATCGCCAACTTTTACATTTTCGCGAGTTACGTATTCTTAATTTTTGATTTTTTATGGCATTATGTTGGTACACCTGTCTCTCATTTATGCCGAAATGTTCGACCATTTTGAATGTCCAGTTAATTGTTGACAGCTGTTTTGCTTGGACGTGTTTTGGCTTGTCTTCCATTTTTCCCTGTTACAGAAAATGTATCAAAGAATCTGCATCAAATTTTTTGTGAAAAACGAAATTAAGTGCACGGATGCATCCGGATGTTGACTGTGGCATATGGAGAAGCCACCTTGGACCGAAGCAACGTTTATCAGTGGTACAAAATGTTCTCAGAGGGCCAAGAAGATGTAAATGATGAAGAGTGTGCCGGACGCCCAAGCATGTCAACAACAAACGAAAACATTGATGAAGCAAAGAAAATAGTATTGGCCAATCACCGTGTTACTTTTGGAGAAGTTGCTTATGAGCTAAAACTTATCGATTGGCTCGTGCCATTCAAGTTATATCAATGATTTGGGCATGACACCAGTTTCCCACAAATTCAATCCAAAATTGCTCAATTTCGATCAAAAACAGCAATGAATTAACATTACTAATGAGGTGTTGGACTCTGTCCGTGACGACCCAAATTTGCTCCAGAGGGTCAAAACTGGTGATGAATCATGGGTTTATGGTTATGGCATGGAAACTAAAGCTCAATCATGCCAAAGGAAACTGCAGCACGACCAAAGACCGAAAAGAGCACGCCAAGTTCGGTCGAATGTGAATGATTCGCTTACAGGTTTCTTCGATTGCAGGGGCGTGGTGCCTCATGAGTTCTTGCCACAGGGTAGAACGGTAAATAAGAAATATTACCTACAAGGCATGCGCAATTTTCCCAAAGTAATCCGCCACAAACGCCCTTATTTGTGGAAGAACAAAAATTGGCTCTTGCGCCATGACAACGCCCCTGCCTACACATCGTGACTTGTGCGCGAATATTTGGCCAAAAACAACACACTAATGATGCCGCAGGCACTGTATTCCCCAGATCTGGCCCCCAGAGACTTCCTCTTGTTCCCTAAAGTGAAGAGGCCCATGAAATACAGATTCTTCGATCCATTTTTTGGAACAGGCAAAATCGAAGACAAGCCAAAACACGTCCAAGCAAAACAGCTGACTACAGTTAACTGGACATTTAAAATGGCCGAACTCTTTGGCATAAGTGAGAGACAGAATTAATAACATAACGTCACAAAAAAATCGAAAATCAAATACATGGAACCCGCGTTATTCAAAAATGATTACCTTGGGTGTCGTTCACCTCCCCAACAAAACTGAAACTAAAATTGAAAAGTTGGCGATACTCTTTGAAGAGAGCTCGTATCAGACTGCTCAGGTGCGTGTGGCGAGTGAGGAGTCAGAATGAGCAGAGTTTGGAAGACAACGCCGACCATTATTACTTATTGCTTTTGAATGCATGTTTGGAGGAAATGGTTAAAGAGGTACGGGAAGAACTGTAGGTAGGAAAGAAAGTCAGCGGAGAGATCATAATATCAGTCAAGTTAGCGGACCAAGGTGAGCCAGTCACATAAAAACATTACTGATGCGCATTGAAAACCATTGTGATAGGTATGGGAAGAGGACAAATGTAAAAAAAATTGAGAGGAGGTTTTCGAGTTATAGAAATGCTAGACTAAACGTTTAAATAGAAGGGCCAAATTAGAAGATGCGGAGTATTTTACCTTCCTAGACAGCGTTTTGTACCAAAATATTCGAAGCAGTAAGCTCAAAAGAAAAAGTAGATAACTGAGGGGGGAATTGATGACAGGGTTGTGGAGTGAAACTGTTGAGCAGTGGCTTTTCAAAACTTTGTTTTGGAGCATAGTTTTGTACGGTAGGGAAACATGGTCGATAAAGCAAGATATTCATAATATGCGTACATGAAAGACTGTTGAAATGTGGATGCGGAGAAGGAGAGAAAGGGTAAAATGGAGAGAAAGGAAAACAAGCGAAGCGCTAGACATGATGGGGTAGGAGAGGAGATTGTTGGGAGAAATCCAAAAGAGGAAGGAAATTTGGATTCGGAGCGTTTTGATTGGGGATGGGATCACTGAATGAGTAATCATTGCATTATTTCACAAAACCCTATCGGTTTCGACGCATAGGCGACATCATCAGACTATATGAATTTTCACAAAGTAGAGCCTGACACGGACGAATCCACCAAGAAAATGGGATTTAGAGGACTGTGAGAACGGGATGAACGTTAGGAAAACGAGAAAGGGACAGGCATAGGGGTAGGTACTAGTACTAGTATTTTGGCTGGACAGAAGGGAGGAAGGAAATATGCTGAATTAAATTAGGAATTTTTGTCGTACCGGATGCCAGGCTTCGTTTTGGAGTTAATGACTGAGTAAGGAAATTCAAAGTTGTACATTGTGTGCCCATCGAATACTGTAATCTTAAAACCGAAGAAATAAAACATATATGAATAATTGTGAAAATAGACAATATATTGTCATTCATTGATAGTAAATTTCTCAAAGAAGAGCCTGAAGTCCATTTCATTAATCAGTATCAGCCGCCTTTAAAATGTGAAAAAAACTGTTGAAGCACTATTCTGTATCGAATTCTGAAATACAACACTCTAAAAGTAGCAGTAGGAGTTTACCAACCCAATGCCCAAATCAATTTGGCTAATATTTTTCGTTTTTTTTTGTTTGTTTATCACGTTCCGACTTAAGATCGAGATCGCAAGCTGAATATTGCGGATGAATATCACGAAGATCACCATGTCTTCGTTCACATCACCAATCTTTGTTCGATACGAAGAGAACGGCCGAGGGGGAAGAATGCCCGTGATCGCTGGCGGAGGAACAGCGCGGGAGTGTTCTTTCTTGCGCGGAGAGAGAGGATGGCGAGCGCGGAGGGATACATTGAAAGGAGGAGTGACGCTATGAGAGGCCGAGGAAGGAATGTCGGCGTCGGAAATTCGAAATGAGAGAAGGAGGGCGGACATTCGTGAGCAGCGGGACGTTGAAGGATGCAGACGGAATGGGGTGAGGAGGAAGGCATTTCGTACGGCAATGGAAGCCGACGGAATTGATAAGGAGGGAGACGAAGAGAGTGACCCCGTGGAAAAAGAAGTTGCGCTCGAGTTTCCTCTCCCTTCCACCACACATTTTTACTTCTTCAGAACGCATAATAAGCAAGACCCAATCCACCCATCTATTAAAGGCTAACTCTGGAAGATGCTTTTTGTCTATCTTTGATTGGCTTTCTCCCTCTAGTCGTGCTTAACTGGTTCTTTATATAGTATGTCTTTCACTAACATTTCCATCGCTCTTAAAGTCTAGAATTCTCTGCCTCTCTTCTTCCACTTATCTGTTAAATTCTCTCTTCCATCGGACCACTCAATCTTTTTCTTTGATCCACGTTTTATGCCTTATTTGTATTTGAATTGCGGTAATTTATATAATATTCCACAGAGGTCGATTTTGATCGTCATAGCGCTATCAAAGAATAACTCGCGGTACCAATTGTACTGGGTACTTTGCACCAATGCAATGACACCGTGACGTCCAAATTGACCGGAAAGTTGGTAAACTGTGTGGTAAAACACGAATTCGAATATGGACGCAGCAATGGATTACGTTCTATTCCACAAAATTAATTATCGAGCGCTTATATGCATTATTCGAATATCACTGAGATAAACTGTCTCTCTTTCACTCCGTCGTGTTCAAAACTTCTCTGTTTTCGTTCTTCTCGGAGTTCAATTTGTTCTCTCCATTCTCTCTGCATCCTTGGAGAGAATAAGATAACCCCATTCTCCTGCGTCATGGATTAGTGGACGATGTCTCAAAGCTAGAAGTCTGCTCGTTATCAACTCGTCCATTGTCTTCTGGCAGAAAGGAATATATTCCAGCAACTAGCAAACCTCACCTTCACACAAGTGTCAGTGATTGTTTCATGCACAAGATCTTACAGGGAACCAAAATGTCGGCTGAGGGAAAGGAAATCCTCCCCGGCCCCACCTTCTTGATGCATGGATTTCACGTCTTATAGGACTGAGTACAAGGTGAAATTTATACACCCTTTCACCGATTAAATCAACCTTCGGGCTGATATCTCTGGTGATTCCGGCCGTAACATTTTCAGTTTTGGTCGGAATCCAACGCCAGCAACACGTCACTTCTTCTCAAGTGCACGTACTTAACACATCTGACGTCCCAGTTGGAGCTGCCTTCGGGAGCGGGCTGGCACTGGCCGGCGCACCGAGTTCGACAATGCCCCAAAACAGGGCCAACTTGAATCCGCTGGCGACTCCTTTTATCGCGTCGCCGTGAGGGGGAGGGGGAAAGGTGTGTGGGACACTTAATCCGGAAGAAGCGCGAGGGCGGAGGGGGAGGGGGGCGTGGAAAAAGAAGAGAGGTCGGAATGAGTGGGGGGAGGGTGGGCAACCTAAGGAAGGAGGAGTTGGGTGATGAAGGTTGCGGAGGGTGTGGAAGGGGAGGCAAGTGCAAGTGGGAGAGGGTGGGTCGGAGAGAGTTTACGGCGCCAAGGTGCGTGTTTATCCTCGCCCAGTCAGGTGCCTTTCTACTCTTCCTTGAATACGTGTCGCACAAAAAAATCGATGTTGAGAGAGAGGGGCGAAGGGACTCTTAAAAGGATTTCGGATGGGAAAGAGAGTGCGACGGGAGAGAGGGGGATGAGTGGAAAGTTTAGACGCGAGCGTAAATTACTGCCAGTTTGGATTCAATTATGTAGGAAAGGATTAGGTGTTCAATATGTTCTCGCCTTCAACGCGTAGTTATTCTTTCGTTCCCTGGCCCTTGCCCGACCCGATTCCGTCCGGTCTAAAATTCGTTCATTCAATTCGTTAAATGAATTGAACGTGGAGGAGGAGAAGAAAGGGAATAAGGATCCATCTGGACGCTGCTTTTTCCATTTACAGTATATCCGACCCTCGCGGCACGACTCGAGGACAACAAACATTAACGCTCGGCTCAACGCGAGGATTGGATTGGTGTCTCGGCGCACGAGAGAAGAGAAAATGAAGTCTGTCTGCTTCATCATTACCTCCACCCGTTTGTGCCCTTAATGTTCGCCGAACGTAAAAGGACGGACTCGTGCGATGTTCGTTACTCGTGGAATGATTCTCCCGCTGCGAAAACTGCAGCACCTGCTCCAACTCCTACACTCGAAATATTTTACAGAAATTTGGACGCAAACCCATTTCTTTATTTCCAAAAATTAATTTACACCACCACCAGGTCTTAAATCTCATTTGTTTATTTTTATATGAAAGCGAAATATAACCTAATGAAGAATATAAAATTTTATTAATTCAATAACCTACATCTATTTTTAATTATCGTGAGAATGTGCCCGATGGCCATAGTTTAATTTGAAGTATTTAACGTGTACTTGTACATGACCTGATGGGCACGTATACTTTGGCAAGGCGATAGGGCGTCTAACTTAGGAAAGGGCTGCCCTATTATCGAGGTATGCCCAGATTATTTTACCTTTATTATTTATGTCATGGGGACACCTATCCTACGTGATATCCGATGCATTACTTTAAATACGGATTTTAACTTGACAAATACTCCGGCATCAAGAAACTCCGCCATGCGTTAGATTCAAAGGCGACGGTTGGCATTTTACTCAAACCGGGAAATGTGAAGGCTGTTCACAGAATGAGTAGCACTTTGTTTTTTTTCAAAATAAATTCAAAACGGTAATACCGCTTTCGACGGATGGGGGTGATTCATACGGCACAAATTCGCTTTGCGTGCAGTTTATGGTAAATAAGGGTTTTTCTACGAGGCATATTAGGTTTTAAATATTGAAAGCAATCATATTGCTATTTATACATATTGATTGCATAAATAGCCAAAGATGTAATTCATTAAAGACTTGTATGTTATCTTCAGGCTCACCCTGCTTCTTATTATGCCCTTAAATGCCCAGCAATCAAAATATCTCTTTCAACAGATCTGTAAATTTTGCTTCGCTAAATGGAGCAAATCCACAATCTACAACAGCTACATGGATCAAAATTGAAAATTCAGCTCCGTTTTTCGATATCCCCCTTCCTTTTAACTGCGTCTCAATTATAGTTATTTTTATTCTTAAGATTGATTATGTCTCCTGTAAAAATAAATTCCTTCAGACCTTCATTATCAACAAAAGAATTTACAAATTCTACGAAATCTTTTACACATACTATAAATGTGTTGGTCTACAGGTACATACACTCATCCAAGAAACACAAATATTGTCCCATACTGGTCACCCATACAATACCGTCACATGCATGTGACGCAAATTTTCTTTCGCTGAGAGTAAGTTTGTTGTTTTCAAATAATATAATGCCACCACCTCTTGTTTTGGTTTTTGCAGATGTTTAGGAATTAAATTTAATTCACACCATTTTTATCTCAATGATCTTATGCTTAGGTGCACAGTTGAACAATTAAAATTTAGTGTTAAAGAGAAATGTCATGTGAAACAATGAATATTTGGATTTTAAACTTTTGAAAACCAATCCATTAACAGTTAAGATTTCCCCAAATGATGTCTTAGAACCATCCAAGATCCTTCTCTGACCTTATTCAGTTGGTCTCAGAGTTTTCCGACCTCTTTGATACATTTTTCCAAATTTCATCCATATGTATTTGTATAACCTTTCCTTTCCCTTCTGTTTTACTTTCCATGTCAAGTTTTTATAAAATCCAGTGAGTGACTCATTAATAAACATTTTGCCAGAAGATTCCTTGTTAGTAATATCACTGCTACTAATAATTTTTCATTTGGCAACCCATTTCTCTTTAATGTTTTGAAGGACACCACTAGTTTAGTCTTTTTATCGGTAGACTTCCTCTCAATGAAAAATGCATCATCAACTACGCTTTCACAATAGTTTTCTATGCCAATTTCTTCGGCAATCTTTTCCACAACCGAGATTGGTGAGATATCGGTGTCACCCAAGACAACACTCACTACTTTCATCTTGTTCCACATAAGAGTTTGTTCAAGTTCATTAACCCTATTTTGCAAATGACTAACTTGTCGATTTTTATTTTGTAGTTCCTCATTTAAATTGTTGATCATGTCTCTTAGGCCATTAACCACTTTTATATTTTTCCATAGATCCTCATATTTTTCGCACATAAAAGATGGGCTCTCAGACACATCACTTACAGTTCTATCAAAGTAATCAAATTGTTGAATTATCATGCCCATGAATATCCCCGTTGTTTATGTCGTATTCTTCCCGTTCCATATTGCCCAGACCAAGTCTCGTTCGTTGACCTCTTGTCGTGCTCCGTTTCTGTTCAGTAGTGGTTGACTGTGATCGCCAGCAGCCAGAACATCTCCACTCCTCTTTCTTCTTCTTAGAATTTCCCTTCAAGTACTTTCAGATAGTGCAGAATAAGGAAATTGTGGATTTTTGTCACACACAGCACAATTAACACGAGGACCGTCTTTCGAAAGTAATTTACTACATTTTCCACACTACACGATGCCCAACCGTTTTTTGAGCAAATGTAAATACGAAGTATTTTTGCCAATATTAGTTATCCTAGCACGTATATACGCCCACGAAAACCACCACCGATTACAGGAACATTTAAATAACAAATGACAGTGATAAATCCATTTAGCACTGCACCCGCATTAACATAATTATGAAATACCACGACACACCAAGGGAAAGGCCACTCATTCGCAACACTTGATTGCTTTCATTCTTGCTAGATTGCACAATATTTATATCTTTCATGAATATACGATCCATTAAACTTCATGATATTTAGTAAACTTTCTCTTTTAACTGAATTTATAAATCAGCAACTGCTCTGTCTACCGTGTAAAAGCAATCGTGTTCTTATACCGAAAATGGGAAGAGTATTGAATTTATTAAAGTCTCCTTGGAACAGCAAGCACGAGCATAATAACACCATTTTGTTTAACACCAACTGGATCAACATAGCCCTATAATGGAAATCTTCCATTTATTTATTTAAAAAAAAGCGATTCGGTATATCACTTTTTAGAAATTATAAAAAGTTATGATTTTTAGTGATTCTGTTCAATAACTTCCACCTAATCAACCCTATGAGAAAACCTGACTAAATCTGTGTTTAACCGCCGAAAAGAAAAGAGACATCTCATTTTACCAAAGTCCTTAATATCATCATCGAGATCAAATTAGAAGATCTAGATTAATTATTTAGTTCCATTTAATGTATGCTAAAATTTTGATTTAATTTGAACAGTTACGCTTTACGTACTCATTGATATTTTCTCCCATTATGTCACATGTATATGATCATGGGCCTCATATAACTCGTTTTTAGAAGAGGTAATACGCTTAAAAGTGCTTTCTTTACAATATTATGACCCAGTGTTTTTAATACATAACCTGCACAATGAAATTTTCAACTATTTAGCTGGTTTGATGTTTCCACAGGTAGAAGGATCTATTCATTTGTCTTGAAAAGGTAATTATATTCTATTTTGAGATTTGTATTGTTTCCAACTAATCTTTTGTCCTTTTTTTTAACAATAATTTAAAATAGAACAGGTATATTTTGTGAATGAATTACTTATTTACAAAGCTGGTCGACACGTCTTTCCTTGCAAAGTAATCGGAAGTTTTCATGGCCTAAGGTAACACGCATTCAATTTTATTCAATAGAAATATTGAAAGCAATAAAATCATTATTATTGTTCAAATATTATTAACGTTTTGATTCAGTTCATTTGATCATTTACTAACCTATATTTCACACAGTCTAACCTTAATTGTATTTTCATTTTCAATCTGATATGACCAATTAATAAATAACATCAGGGTAATCTTTACACTCAAAACCCTAACGATGCGAACTTCTATGAAAATGCTTGAGCCCTTTTCGTTCAGCGACCTCGACCTTTGGTTTATCCCCCTTCCAATGTGCCAAAACATAGGTCGTGGCGGAAGGACTTCTGTGTTCCCCGTGGACAATAGGGATACACCGACTGCAAAGATGACAACCGGCCCCGAGAGTTAGCCGAAATAATATCTGACTTCAGTGTGATGGCTGTTTAAAATTATGGAACTTCAAGTCGAAGAAAATATTAAGGAGGCAACAGGAAACGTATTCCAATTGTTTACCCAAAGAAACCACTATTGACACGAGCGTTAGAATGACCCTGTTTATTGCTCTGCTGAGAGTGGGAGGGACGTTTTGTAGTTGGGGTGGGAGGCCGACGGTTCATATATTTGCCGGGGGTTGGATGCTCGCGGCCGGGACCCGTGGGGGGAATGCAAGGGCAGGAGAGGGCTGGGAATGAGATTCAGAGCCACTAGTCGTTGCGGCAGGGTGACGCGACTACGGAGGGAAAGTCCCTCGAGAAGGGGAAGAGGGGGCACGCGTGTTCGTGTCGGCGTGCCTCTCTCTCCGTGCTGCCGGGGATAATATATATTGAGGGAATGTGTCACTCCCGCTTGAAGGGTCCTCCTCGCTTGGCGGGCAGGGGCGGGGGGTTTGGCGGGAACAAGGGGGGGTGGCGAGAAGAAAAGGAGCGCGCGCGTGTTTGTGTGTGTGTTGTTGTTGGCGTGTCTTTATTGGTTTTTCGTCCTGCGGGGCACGTCTACCGCCCGCCGCGCGCTCGCAGTCAGTTGTCTCGTTCCAGGACATCTAGCGGCGAGGGATGGGAAACCAAAACCACGAATCAGCTCGCCGGGAGGGGGCACTAGGGAATCGGCGCCTCCGTGGCCCCTGGCACCCACCCCCTGCTAATGGATATTAAATGAAGAGGTCACACTCGAGGCCGAAGGAATGCCATGCGATGATAGGACATGAGCGATCTCCGTGGCAGAAAAATGGAGGGACGGTGTAAGCCTCTCTGGCAGCGTTTGACGTGTTCGTGTGGTTCCTCAGCCGGACCGCCCTCGCGCAAATGGGCGCATGCTTACTCCGCCGACCGGAGTCCTGCAATTCCGCTTCACTCTCTTCTCTTCCTATCCCGTTGCACGCAAGTTCACACAACCTATCATTTGACGAATGCTTTTCCCTAACAGTTCTAGAATCCCTACCCGATTCAGCCACCCACATAGAGGTGAAAACTCGCGAATCCGTATACATCCTATATTTCCGATCCTTTAAAATTCCCACCCTTAACCGCCATCTTTAATTTCCCTCCCAACAGTCCCTAAACCTTCCGCCCACCTACCCTCCCCAGGCACTCTTCCCTCAAGACCTCTCAGTCTGACCTGAAGAAGGCCTCGGAGTAGGCAGAAAGCTCAAATCATCTACAGTGTGAGTGTCCTTTTACGTGTTATCTGTTTTATTCCGTGTTATATTGTGCCGTTCAGCCGTCCAGAAGTTATATATATATATATATATATATATATATATATATATATATATATATATATATATATATATATATATATATATATATATATATATATATATATATATTGCTGGGAAGAAATAACTTCAGCAGGACAGAAGACTCAGAAGAAGGCGAAAGTAGTAATAATAGGAACCTGGATCGTCAGGACAATGTTGAGGAGAGGCAAATTAGAAAATATTAAGCAAGAGATGGAAAGAGGTAACATAGATGTTTTAGGCCTCTGCGAGGTGAGATGGAAGGATAGCGGGGATTACTGGAGTGACAATTATAGAGTAATATACAGCGGCGGGGACGAGAGCCAACGAGGGGTTGCCGTAATTTTAAATAAAGGGGTAGGAAGAAGCGTAGTCAACATAGAGCAAGCGACAGATAGAATTTTACTCGTACAGATTAAAGCAGAGCCGACGAACTTGGTCATTATTCAGGTATACATGTCACCGAGCAACCACAAGGAGGAAGAAGTCGATAGGATGTATGATGAGTTAGAGGATATCATCGCGAGTGTTCCTGCAGGGAAACATTTAATAGTGATGGGGGATTGGAATGCGACGGTAGGCGAAGGAAGAGATGGTGGTGAGGTGGGGGACTATGGGTTAGGCACGAGGAATGAACGCGGAGAGAAAGCAATTGAATTCTGCAGGAGACAGGGGTTAGTCGTCACCAACACATGGTTTAGACACCACAAAAGGCGTAGGTATACATGGAAAATGCCAGGTGACTCAGAAAGGTATCAGTTAGATTATATTATGGTTAGGCACAGGTTTAGGAAGAGTGTGATAAATTCGCACAGTTTCCCAGGAGCGGACGCGGACTCTGACCACAATTTAGTTGTTATGAAATGTAATGTTCGTTTCAAGAAGATAAGGCAAGGGCGGCGGGTTAAAAAATGGAATTTAGAAGCAGTAAATGAATTAACGAAGAAGGAGTATCAGGAGGCTGTAGAGAAAATGATGGATGACGGTAAAGAACTGAGTACTATCGAAGAAAAATGGGAATGTATCAAGAAAGGGATATTGGAAGCCGCTAAAGACACTATAGGAACCGTTAACGGGAAAAGGATAAGGAAACCATGGGTAACGGATGAGATGATTGCAAAGATGGTTGAGAGAAGAAGATGGAAAAATGTAAACACAGAGTTAGGCAAAATGAAGTACAAAGAGTTAAACAATAAATTGAGAAGGGCCACGAATAAAGCAAAAGAAGAATGGTGGAAAACGCAATGCGAGGATATGGAAAGTCTACAGAAGAAGGGTGAAATTGGTGCTCTATACAGCAAAGTTAAGTTATTATCGGGAAGAAAGAAGGCAAGATCTGTGCTAACAGTTAAAGATAAATGGGGTAAGATAATAGTTGAACCAGGAAAAATCCAAGAGAGATGGAAGGAATATATAGAAACACCGTATGGTAAAGAACTTAGGCCGACAAGGTTAGACATAGAAAAGGAACATGACGTAGAAGAAGATAGCTTAGGTCCAGGCATACTCGACGATGAAATAGAAATGGCATTAAAGGAGATGAAAGCAAATAAGGCTGTGGGGGTGGACAATATTCCCGTAGAAATGTTGAAATGGTTAGGGAAAGGTGGGAAGAAGGCCATATATGGACTGATTCGTAGTATCTATGAGGAAGGAATCTGGCCGGAAGATTTTGTGAGATCGGTGTTAGTTCCTATTCCAAAAAAGGCAAAGGCTTCGTCATGTGAGGATTACAGAACAATAAGTTTGATATCCCACGCAGCTAAAGTTATTCTCAGGATCATCAACAAAAGGATAGAGAGTAAGGCAAATGATTACTTAGGGGATGATCAGTTTGGGTTCAGGAAAGGAAGAGGTACGCGTGATGCCATTGCAGTAATGAGATCACTAGTCGAGAGAAATATAGAATACAATCAGGACGTTTTTGCCTGTTTTGTAGATTTCGAAAAAGCGTTTGATAGAGTGAATTGGGAAAAATTAATGCGTGTATTGAAGAAAATAGGAATGGATTGGAGGGACAGGAGACTGATCCGCAACCTGTACATGTCTCAGACTGCTCAGGTGCGAGTGGGGAACGGAGAGTCCGGATGGGCAGTGTTAGGAAGAGGTGTAAGGCAGGGTTGCCCATTGTCACCGGTACTGTTCAACGTATATGTAGAGGAAATGATTAAAGAGGCATGGGAAGAACTGGAGGTAGGAATGAAAGTCGGAGGGGAATTCGTAAAATCGGTTAGGTTTGCTGATGACCAAGCATTAGTTGCTCAGTCAGCCAAGGGGTTGCAAGCATTGTTGAGTGAATTGGAGGTTCAGTGCGATAAATATGGGATGAGAATAAATATTAATAAAACAAAGGTTATGCGATTTTCCAGAAAGAAAAAGGCTAAGCTAAATATTAAAATAGGAGGGGAAAAAATAGAGCAGGTAGAACAGTTTACATATCTCGGAAGTGTTTTGGACCAACACGGTCAAAGTGGTAGGGACGTAAGGAGAAGAATTGCGCTAGGCAAGGAGGCTTTCTCAAGGAGGAGGGAGTTGATGACGGGGACGTTGAGTAGGGATGTTAAGACAAGACTCGTAAAAACTCTGATATGGAGCGTAGCTATGTACGGCGCGGAAACGTGGTCGCTGAAGCAGGAGGATAGACGTAGATTGGAGGCTTTTGAAATGTGGGTGTGGAGAAGAATGGAAAAGGTGAAATGGACCGAAAGGAAAACAAATGAGGAAGTACTAGAAATGGTGGGGGAGGAGAGGGGTTTGTTGAGAGAAATCCTATGGAGGCAGGAAAAATGGATGAAAGGCGTATTGAGCGGTAGTGGAATGTTGAAGAGGGTAATAGAGGGGAGAATGTTGGGCAAGCGTGGTAAGGGTAGGAACAGGATAGGGATGTTGGACGGGATGAAGGGAGGAAAGAAGTACACCGAGATGAAGAGGGACCTGATATAGATTAGTTTGCTAGGTGGGGAGTTACAAAATGTTTATTTGATAGTTGTGTCCATCCAAAAACCTACCTTAACCGGTAGATTACCTAATAATAATAATATATATATTAATGTGAAGGTACGCTCCCTCGATAGCTCAGGTGGTTAGAGCATCCGCCCGGCAAGTGGAGAGATCCGGTGTTCAAGTCCCGGTCGAGGAAGATATTTGTACATTCGTGATCTGCTCACATCCGCCATCACCACCGCTCTTGTGGTCGTCCTTTATATGTGTTCCTTTACCATTTTCCTTATCTCTATTTCAATGTGAATGAATATTTATTCGCCATATGGCGGTATTTCGTGTTTGAATGTGTATTTGGCCAATGTGGCTCGTCTCTTCTTTTGGCTATGAGTGCCATGAAATACACCGTTCCTATCCTGTATGATGTTGTATGCTTGCTAATGTACTGTCCATTCTCCTCTTGTGTTTGTCAATTTCTCCTTTGGTGGGTGTAACAGCTCCCTAACGACATCTTCTGTTTAATGATTCGGAGCACTTTGGCGCTTTATAAGATCGCAGATTTCAATGCGAAGGTACGCTCCCTCGATAGCTCAGGTGGTTAGAGCATCCGCCCGGCAAGTGGAGAGATCCGGTGTTCAAGTCCCGGTCGAGGAAGATATTTTTACATTCGTGATCTACTCACATCCGCCATCCCCACCTCTCTTGTGTTCCTTCACCATTTTCTTTATCCCTATTTCAATGTGAATGAATATTTATTCGCCATATGGCGGTATTTCGTGTTTGAATGTATATATATATATATATATATATATATATTCATAACAGAGAACCTAAACACGGAAAGCAGTTTGAGTCATCCGTTTTCAAGGAATCATGCGTAATTGCCATTACTTTTGCCAAATGCAATACTTATTAGTTTCAAATTGGATTTTTGTCGTGCTTTCTCCACGAGCGTTGAGTCGTTGAAATGAGTGTGCAACGAGTGCAATGGTGCATCGCAACAAAATCTCCATGCAATCAAATAAAAAAGATCGGGAAGTGCAAACTACGGGTGATAGATGAAGCTGCACGCATGTTCGGCTTGCCTTCTAAATAAACACTGGTCATGGAAAAAACTAACATAGCGTACCTGAAAATGTGAAGAGAATATGCGGACCGTTTCACACAATACTTTCTTTTTCCGTCTAGATGAGAATGACCAATACTTTGGATGCGAATTTGGCGCCGAGAGTCGGATGAGAATCGAAAAGGATTCACCTTCTCTGGATGTTTTCACACGTCTTTGAATTGTATATTCGTTGACGCCAATATTTGCGCTTAAAGCCAAACATCCATTGTGTGGAGGACAATGTCAGCCGTCACACAGTTTCGAACCATCACAAAGAATACGAACCTTTTTATATCTAGGCACGGAGTAACCCTCATCAGAATAAGGTGCTGGATTTCTTACCATACTGATGCACAAGAACTTTGCCAATTATTGAAATTAATTGTAAATGCCCTTCAGTTGTAAATTATGAGATAATTCAATCATTATCGGGCGTAACTTGCCCAAACGCACATTTTTACAGGAATGTCACAAAAAACAAGGCCAACAAATTAGTATGGATTCAAACGCCACAATCTGTAATTGATTTAAACTCCTTAGCTCGCCTGCCATTGGTAGCCGACCTTGAGAATGGAGGGAAAATAGTCAACGTTCTCATTTGTAGCAGTTTGAAACTCACAAATGGCAAAACACAGAAAAGAAAGTCAATACGTAGGACAAAGGCATTTCAGCACATGAAAATGAAGCTGTCATAAATGTGAAGGGACAGGATTTCGACGCCGTTTTCTTCTAAACATCTCCCCAGGAAAAATGAAATAAAATGCAATAACTGTTGAAATTCTGAAGAAGTCACAGCGAGATAATGAGGGCGAGTTTGATTCTATCTGAAGGATACTTAGGAATTGTAATGAGGGGGTTTGTCATTTCACGTTAGTCAGGCCCAATGTAGAATATGCTGCGGGTGTGGATGGGGTTCCTCACGAGATAGGACCAGTTTTGGCACTGGATGGAGTCCAACGTAGTCCAGCTGGGTTTGTAACAAGTGTTATGATGAACAAAGCAGCAGTGTCACGACACTATTGGAAGAATTATGATGGGAGCCACTAGTTGACCGTAGGTTGAAATGATGTTTAAGTTTACTGTGCATAATTGAGGCAGGCCACATATTCTAGGATGTTAGAGACATATTACAGGCCCCAATTTATTATGTTAAAGCAGATCACCAACATTAAATCAGTGAGATTTATTGCAGAACGGATAGATTTTAAATGTCGTTTCTTCCTCGTACCCTTGGAAATCAAAATAGATATGACAGTAGGTGCGAAGGAGAGTTAATTAGATTTGGTAGAGTATATATTTTTGCCGATGTTCTGCATGAATATTTAATAGAGCCATCTTTATAACACTCCTCTGGCATTGTTTCCTGTTATTGAATATTGTTGCATATGAGTGCCTTCTTTCAATTGATCAACTTCGCTGCAATGCATGATCAAACTGATATTTGTGTAGAGGTATTGCGATTGTGCATGCATGGCTTGTGTCCCAGCAACCCCCGCCACACACCTTTGCGGCGGCTTGGGGGATAATAGATGTAGATTCCCCGTTCGGACATTGGAATATGGAGTATAAAGCCACTGCAGATGTAAAGGAAAAAGGTCAACAGCATTATTACTCGTAAGACTCAAAAGAGAAAAGGTAATCAAGATAGAATAATGCAAATAACAGAAATTTATTTGAGATGGAAATGCAAGAGAGAGGATTGTATTAAATACGGCTCCAATGATAGTTTTTAAATTATATTATCGAAATATACATCCATTCTAGCTCGAAAGCAATATTTTTCTCTTACATTCTACATCACTATAATGTTCCAATCGTAGCAAGAGTTCACTACAGCAGACCAATAAGAGCAGTGGAATAAAAGCAGTCAAATTGAGAATGGTGATTGATGAGTTGCCATATGTTTTTCAAACGAAATCTAGCAAGTGTTTGGATTTAGAGAGATCTCAAATGAGTAATTGAATCCGAGAGATTTTTCACAATGGATTGGAATTACGTCAAGCAGTGAGTTCGGCGATTGTACGTCAAACGCCACTTTTGCAAAACTAAGTTAAAACTATTGGGTGGTCCATTTATTGAGGGTAACATAAATCGTTTTAAATCGGTACATAAATCGGTAAAATGAATCGTTTTTTCGACCCATTAATGGTTATGAAATCATTAAATACAACGAATAGGCCAAAAATACGTATACTTTCCAATTCACGTGTTTTTGCTTGAAATACCCCCACAGAGAGGCATTACTCCCGATGCGAACAGCGATCAAGGGACAGCGTTCGTTGTCGTGACCAGCTGCCCTGGACGACGACCGGCGGTCGAGAAATTAAAGAAAAAGGAATTTAGGAGAGCGAACGAAAGCACCGCCACAAAGTCGTGCCTTTCCGGAAGAGAAACAATTAAGAGAGTCCGGGGTCGTCCACTTGGACAGCGAAGGGTATCCCCTCTTCCATCCAACCCACTCACTCGCGACGGGGTTGAATGCTGATTGAAGCAACATTTTATTGCAAATTTCTGTCTGTGTATGTGTGCGCGCGCGTGTGTGTGAATATTTTTAACGATAGAAAATGACTTACGAAATCAGATACATAAACCATTAATACGCATGTCTTCCGGTGAAAAAAAAATAATAATTGCTATTAAACTTGAATTAAAATTAATGGCAGTAACATAATCCATTAACGCGGTCTCAATGGTAAGAAAAACCACTCTACATAAATTTGATGTTTCTGCGGAAAGAAATGAATCTTTCGTTAATTTGTTCGATGCATAAATCACAGCATTAAATATTGTGTCCCTGATCCACATTTTCGCATTAATATCTTGAATTCATATCGGGATCGCATCAACCATCGCAAAGTAAACAAAATTCTTTTCCAGAGTTGAAATCGATATGCAGGCATAATACAAGTTAGATACACGAGTATACATAGTTGAAATCGATATCGCAGTATTATTGTAGTACAGTGCCGTAGACGGGCCTTAGCGGTAGGGACTTAGCGGACCCTTTTCTCGTTAATATCCATACTTCTAAGATAAGATTACTGACAAAATTACAAATTGGATATTTCTCCCGAGGAAGCCCATGAAATTAGCGAGAGCGAATATTTTGAAAACAGTCAGTAAGGAGATTTTCCAATATTTTTCTAAGGTACCTTAAGGACGGATTTGTGCTTCTGCCACACTGAGTACCAATGCGGAAAGGATAACATCGTTTTATCCAACAGAAATTTGTTCAAAATTGGTGTTACAACCTGATATGCAGACTCTCATGGCATCAAAAACAACTGACACAATACAGAGTATATTGATTGGTCCTCTATGATGATCGCGGACGAGAGACATCTATCAGAAAGACGCTAAAAAAAGAAGGCATCATATGTAAGTGTAAATGACAGGTTTGTGGAAAGAGCATAAGAGGGCGTTGGGATAAAGGAAGGCAGATAATGAGATGAGTGAAGCAGAAGAAGAAAATGAAGCAACTGCCATTTTGATGAAGGAAAGAGAGTTCCATTCTTCGGAGTGATATCAAATTAAAGAAAATGAAAATAAGATGAGAAAATGAAACGTGTTTATGAAGCTGCTTTAGCAGCTCAATATAGATTTTTCTGAGGAAGAATGAAACTATTTATTTCAATTATTAAATATATAGCAGTCAAATAATTAATTAAGACTCCTCACATTACAATAAAAGTGGCCAAATAAGTCCATTCAACAGCGCTTTTCCGCATAAACTTTCCTCGGAACTTTTGCTAACTTCGTGAAATCAGTAAGGCCAGAAATTAAAGGCGGAGACAACATTAATGTATAAAATATCAAGCTTTCTGGTATCTTTAGGCTGGCGTAAAATAGTCACATTTTATGCTAAACAGTCGTAGTTTATGCTAATTCATTTAACTATTGTTTACCGGGAGATAAGTAATTTGTATTTGTAGAAATTGAGTTTTTGTGGAAGTTTTTCAAATCTTTGTTACTTGGGAAAAAGGACAATATTTTTGTTTATTACTCGATCATACAGACTTTTTTGTACATAGAGTCATAAGAAATTTTTAAGTTTTATATCATTAATTTTAATTGTGTAGGGATCGATTATAAGGGCTTTTTATTTACTTGCTTTTAATTTGCAGGTATACTTAAGGTATTATGCAGTTGAGCGAGGATGCGGTTCTTACAGTACTTAATGGGCCATCCATAGTGAACAACCAAAAATTGCCTGGTGATTGGATAAGGGAGGTAATAATCCCTCAAGGTTTATAATATTCCCATTGATGTATTCTCATGAAAACTTCAACAAAACGTATTACGTCGCATCGCCGAGAAACTATTTTGAACAGACGCTGAGAAGTGGTTCCCTCGAGGAAGGAACTCAATTTGAAACTATCCAGGGAAATGCCTTCCGTTTCGTGAGTAATCGTGAAATTAACGAATCAAAAGCGAGATACGATGGTTGGACATAAAAGCTCCATTAAAAATGAAAGCTTCTTGGGTACATATTCCAATTTTTTTTAAATTTTCCTATTTATTTATTTTATTTATATACCATTAATCCGAATACAGCACTTTTTAGCTTTTGCATCGGACCCTTACAATGGTATGGACATAATTACAAACACTAAGCCCTCGGCGAAGGAAAACCAAACTAGGCAAGAATCGATCAAACCCACGACCTTTCACTTGCTAGGCAAGGACTTTACCCCACCGCCACAGAAGCCAGAAAATGAACAAACCGTTCGAGGACGACTGGCGGTCCTATAATTAGTGGTAGCTGAAAATTGAGGGTATTTCACTGGCGAGAGACCGATATGTTAGGAATGCTTTCCCCATTGCTCATGACCGCACAACAGTACGAAACATCACGTGTGACCGAATGATGAGGTCTCAGGCGTGATGTGGTGGAAGCGTAACATATTAAAACCACAGGTATTGAATTTTCCACTAGATATCTAGTGGATAATCACGTGTGACGATTACGACTACTCCTCGATTTACGTATAAACGTTCCCAAGCGCTGTAAATCATTCATAATCAGTGCTGTTCATCATTCATCATCAGTGTTATCATCATCATCAGTATTTCAATCATCTGATTGGTTTAATTCAAACCATATAGTATCTTTCCATTCTACTATATTAGAATGCAAGGCAAGGCTGAACGTTCTAGGGCTGCACAGAACAGTACTACGCCCGAGAAGGTTGTCTCTTGCCCTGCTCGCCGACGTGGCCCTTCGGTTTTACGGGGCTCCCGGACCGCCTCTGTGTTCTCCTCTGTGCCGCCGCTCGGGTCCCTTACCCCGGCGGTCGACGCCGCCGCTCGACGGTTCGCCCTGCTGGGCCGTTCGCGTGAAACCCCTCTGCCTTCCTGGGTCCGGCCAGCGCGTCGCCTGGCCGCCCGGCCGGCCGCCTTATTATTCCCTCTTCCGTCTTTCCCCGCTTCGCGCAAGCCGTGCCTTTTTCTAAAGATGCATTACCACTAGGCGATGCGCTGTAGACTGCCTATTCCTGGGCATCCTGTCTCCGGTCCTTACCTGCGCACCCGGAGCTCGCGCGATTCGGTATTGGACCTTGGCGCTACTAAATTGCGTCGCTCCAGTTCTGGACTCCTGAAATCTTAACAGCAACCACTTGTGAGTCCACAGTGCAGCGCTTCAGACCTTGCAGTCGTAAAACCTGTGGTTTCCTCCCGTTCTCCACCCTCTGATCCACCCCAGCCAACGCCTGTGCTTCCCACGTGTGGACTTTCCGACTCTACGATGGTAAACAGCGTGGATTCTTCGCTGGCCGCGGCGAAAGCGGCACTTACCGCGCCCCGGGTGAGTGAACGCGACGGATGCTCTTCTCGTGGATTTTCGCTTATCCGCTGCCACCACGTCCATGACGGCTACGCCTTCCACTCGTGTGTCGACGCCTCGTGCTTCGACGTCTGGTAGCCCTGCCTCCCGTCGGAACTCCTCTGCTCCCACTACGTCGCCTCCACCGGATACAGCCGCATCCTCCTCAGCATCCGGCCCGGCCCGACCTGCTTACCTCCTCCCTGCCCGGAACGGATGGACATCGGTTCCCCAGCCGCTGATACATCAGTGCCACCTCTGGTGAGTGTGTCCCATCCTACCGGTCATTCTTCCACCGTAGAAACTAATTGTACGGGCGATGAGCGCCCCGATACGCATGGCTTCACAGGTGTTGACTCCAGTGTATTCCAGTTGGTGACGGGGAAACGTCGAAACGTCGCCGTCACATGGCTTCCGGCACTTTCTCGGCAATCTCTCCCCCCTAGTGAACATTCACAACCGGTACATGCTGCTGTCCGATGCAGCTGCGCAGCTTCCTGCTGTAGCAAGCGTACAGCTTCCGTCTGTGGACCCCCCGCGACCGTCTTCTTCGGCCTCGGCTTCATCTCCGGGTACCGAATGAGGCCGGATACCGCCTTTCCGCTGGGCAGACACGTCCAGGTGGTCGGAGATACACGCGCGGATGACCCGGGCTTGTAACACCCCTCCGATCGCGCATTCCACCGGCGCCCACACCGCCGTGATTCGGTGGAGTAATCCAGATAGCTCTCTCCGGCGTACTTCCAAGTCTCTTCGCATCCATCCCAAGCGTACCAATCCCCCACTCCAATTTAATGATAAAAAGAGACGTTTTAGGCGTGATATGGTGGAATATCATCAATTTTAATTATTCAATTTAATGATGTCTTAATCTTCGATCCCAGCCGCAAAGTGGAGATTCAGTTGCATCACCTGGAGTCTATCATGGCCGCTGATTCCGCCCCCTCTCCTGCTAACCGTAAAATTCGTAAATTCCTTTCCAACATTCCCCCAAATCCTCCTACCCTCCCATTGCCTACCTCTGTGGCAGAAATTGAGGCTATCGTCGCCTCGCTCCCAAACCAAAAAGCGCCAGGATTTGATAATTTTTCAAATCGCCAGCTCAACCTCGCGCCTCTGTCCCCGCTTTTCCACTCATTCTTTCAGATTTAATTAATCATCGCTACCTCACCTCCCATTTCCCTTCCCCTTGGAAGTCAGGGAAATTTATCCTCCTCCCAAAGCCAGGGAAAGACACCACCATCCCGGGAAACAGTCGTCCGATTACTCTCCTTTTAAACGTTTTGAAAATTTTCGAGCGAGTCCTTCTGACCCTCCTCGAGAATCACGTCCGCGATCGCGGTGTTCTCCGTCCCGAACAGCATGGCTTTCGTTCGCATGTGTCCGCGTGCCACCAGGTCCTCCGCCTCAGCGAACATATTTTGCACGGCTTCCATCTTTGCCCCACGATGGACGCCGTCTTCCTCGACGTCGCCCGTGCTTTCGATTGCGTGTGGTACAAGGGGCTCATATACAAAATGCACTTCCTCGACTTTCCCCCTCCCCTTCCCCGTCTAGTCCGAAACTACCTCTCCGATCGTACGTTCGCGTGTCGCTGGGCGATTCCCTCTCCTCTGTAAAGAGAGCCGAGGCGGGCGTCTCACAAGGGTCTCTTATCAGCCCTCCGTTATTCAACTTGTGCGTCAACGATCTGCCTTCTACACCTCGCGCTTCCCTTTACATGTACGCCGATGACACTGCCATCGCCGCCACATCTCGAACACGTTCCGCGAACATCAGGCGACTTACAACACACCTCGACAAACTGCACCGGTGGACACGGATCTGAGAAATAAAAATCAATCCTGGCAAAAGCACACATGTTCATTTTTCCCGCAGACAAAAATGCATACCCCACATTTCTCTTTTGTTCCACCAGCACATTATACCGAGAGCTTCTTCGCACCGATTTCTTGGTGTCATTCTAGACAACCAGCTCACTTTTCACCCGCACCTCGACTTTTGTCGTCATAAGGCACTGGTCGCAAGGAGCCGCCTCGGCTGCCTTTACTCCGTGATTTCTCCTCTGGGTTACGCCGATAGGATGCGACTTTACAAGTCGATCATTTGCCCGCAGTTTCTGTACGCTTGCCCCGTGTTTGCCATACGGAAAACGCTCTGGCGTCACCTTGAGACCATCCGAAACAAGGCTGTTAGGTCGTTACTCCAAGTGATTCGATCCACTTGAATGGCCGACGTGCGAGCGGCGCATAGGCTCCCGTCCTTCGCGGAGTTTATTCGCTCGCAAGTCGAGTCTTTCGAATCCCGCCTCGCACCGTCTGGAAATCCGCTGCTTCAAACCATCTGGGATCATGATCCTGGAGAGAAACACACATACACTGCCTATGGTATAACTCGCCTATGAGCCTCTCCCATGTCTTTCAATTGTATACCTTCTGCATAGCAAAAAGTCGCTCCACGGCCCGACGGATCTTTTCCTCCGTCCTAAATGTTATGTTAACAATATTATTGTTATCCGCTCCACGGTCTGGCTGCCACCCTCTAGCCCAAGTGTAATTTCCCGTAGTGGGAAATGGGCGCCCCTTGCCTCCGTTCCCATTGTGTACAACTCTATGCTCAGAGTGCGTCGGTGGGAAGTTATTGCTGTTACTGCATTTATGTTGTACTTGTTGACAAAAGCCGTTCCCTGTCTGCTTTCCTTTTTTATTAGGTTAAGATATCATATATTATTCCAAGTTTTAAGTTCCTTCCTCTCGAAAACCACACTTTCACTTCAGCCATGTTTCTTTCTTCCATGCTATGCGTTTCTTGTGTACAATGACCGGTAAAGGTGAGTCTTTACTCACCGGTGTTTATACTTGCTCGTTCGGATAGTCAATGAACATTTCGGTACTGCGCCCTATAATGCCGTGCCGTTCACTCTCGCCCTGTGGCAGCTGATGCTGTTCCGATCCACTCCCCGGTCAGCGCCACCAGTGTGCCTAATGGCGAAACTGCTGGCTTTCAACATGCGTTTCAGGGTAGCTTTTTTAGTAGGTGTCCATTTTTCTCAGTGCCTCGTTCCAATTTACCATTATTGTGCTTTTTTCTGTTAATTGGTGGTTGGTTAGTTCCGAAAAACCATTAACAAACTTTTCTAAGCTGCAAAATTTGCGCCGGTAATCGGGCCAGTGACCTTCTGTTCCACGGACAAGCACGCTAACTCTGGTCCACCCCCGTCCCCACGCAATTAGAGTATATAACGATTTACATCAGGTAACCTAACATTCCCCGCCATACGCCCTAATGGCAGCTAACCTTGTAACATTACTGCAAATCAACCAGGAGATTGGTTTCATTTGTGAGTGTAGAGCTCACCTAGTACTACGCCTTAAGTGGCATGTGAAATTAGCACGTCGAGAGGATAAGAGGAGGGGGCAAGTTCCTTTCCCTGCACCGCCAGAGGTTTTACTAGGAAGATGTGACACTCTTAAAACATATCAGACAGCTTGGCAGGGTGAAGCTTAGGTGTTCTCGGTAATCGAAATCGGGTCTTCCGGTGAGTGGCCAAGCGCGCTCTACTGCCCTGAATACCACGCCCTCATATCGTAAAAGTTAGATTAAAATGTTAAACCTGACACGAATTTTCTTTACGAAAGCCTTGTATTAAAATCATTTCACAAATTCCCTCCCATCAATTCCCTCCGACTTATGGCAGCTTCCTTGCCTAACGCAATTCAACCCATTATGTCACTATTACCTCGACCATTTTGGTCCAAAACTCTTCCGATACAGGTTAACTGTTCCACCTACTTATGAACTCCTATTTCAGTACCCGACTAAACTTTCCTCTCCCTCGAAAACTGCATAACCTTCGTGTAGTTTACCTTTATCCTCATCCCAAAATTACCTCATTTCTCTTTATTGTCAATGGGACCAAGTAGTTTAGATAGAATTAACCTTCATGCGCATTATTACTACATTACGTATCCTTCCGGTCCGACAGTTTACTCTTCATTTCTCTCTTCACTCACAAATGAACAATTACATAAAATACAACCACAAATAAACCCAAAATATAAATTGAAACAAACATTGTGCACTCATACTCAAATCGACACGACTCGGCTAGTACGACAAAATTAATGTAAAGGAGCCGCGTGTCGACCATGGCACAACGTTTACTGTCATGCGGCGACCGCCTAAGAAACTTTATAAATATCCCATGAAGTAGACATATAATGACGACTGGTTTTTTATGTGACTGTCAAGAGGCATGACACCCTGGGTTTCGAACCCGGGACTATTTCGTTCGAAGTCCAGCTCGGACTCAGCTACTACCGTGGGGCCTAACAACCCATGTGGATGGAATGCGCGTTCCCCGGTGGCGGCGGAGTAACATCCTCGTCTGGCAAACCTAAGGTTGCGGGTTTCATTCCCGCTAGGGTAAATTTGCTCCTCCTTCTAGAGCTAGGGTGTTTGTAATTGTGTCCTTCGTTGCATCAATCATTGTTAATAGTCCAAGGTAAAGCACTGAGCACTAATAATCACCGTTTACGGATTAATACTAAATAAATTATCTTTTTATTTATTTGAGACATTGTTGAGGCCGATGCTTTGTAAAAATCCATTTGTAAAACAGGAAGAAACGGAGAAAGGCAATCAGACTTAGCTTTTTCACAGGAATACATTCTTTCCTGTGGAAATGAAAATTTGACTATTTCTTCGAAATTTACATATAGTTAATCGCCGCAGACCGAAAACCGGCGACCTTTCAGCATTCTCTCGTCAGAGGCCGCCAGGCGCTGCCCGGCTGCCTCCGCTAGGCCTTCAGCAGGGACAATGTGCGAGGGGGTGTGAACCCTTCCCGCAGGGAGGCGAAGGGGAAGAGGCCCGCGGGGAGGAGCGGGTGTCTGCATAAGAAGCCGAGGCGGCGGAGTGGGGTGGGGGTGGGAGGAGGACAGGGAGCACTTGCAGGGGCAGGCGCGAGCAAACACTGCGTGCGGGCGAGCGATATCAGGGGAGGGGGGACGTGTCGGAGAAGGAGCCTTTCCAGAGGGTGCAGGGAGAGGAGGGCAAACATTGCGGCCTTCCTCGCCGTCACGTCGGTTGCAGGAGAGAAGACACCCAAGGGTGGCAGGGGGAAGAAAAAAATGAACAATGGATAGGGAGCGGATGGTGGGTGGGGGTTGCCCCCCCTGGAGAAATGGATGATGCCGCCGCAGGACGGAGTGCAGGGCCGGCCCGCTTCGGCTGGGGTGACATCTTAACGCACCCCACGAAAACTTCACGATGTTTCATTCGAACATGTCGAGCGCCGGAACGCACTGCTCCTCGAAGATAAGAAATGCGCTCCCTGGGCCTTCTTATTCAGGGCTCTCATTCAGAGAGAGTGAGGGCAGCATGGGGCAGTGGGTGTGGATAGCGTGTCCGGCTGCTAACTAAGAGGGTCGCTGGTTCGAAACCAAGTGGCACCTTTGATTCAAGTTCCCGATTATATGTTGCTTGGTTATCTACCGTTTAAGATAGATTTTGAATAGATGTGGACTGTACACTCTTATATTTCTTCGCTTACTCCAATTGGACAATACCTGACACCCATTCAATATTAAACTGCACTTCTTCCAATTAACATATGTTCATGTCCCTATACTATATATCCGTTCGCGCCCCTTTGCTTGACGCCCTCCTTCCTATCATCCTCATCAGTCTTTACGGAATACACTTTGTATTTCCACATAAATATTTATTGCTACGACCTAGGTTTTAGCGCGTACTGTCATCATTAGGTCTACAAACAATGGAAGGGTATTACGTATTTCATATATATTTTTGTTGGATTATTATTTTTTAGCCCGTGGCGGGCTATTCCATGATTTTCAGCAAAGTATATTCTTCGACAAAATTAAACTGGAGACTACATCGCATTAGTCTTTAGTATTGCATCGCCCACTAGAATTATTCACTATTCCTAGCTTTAGATTTCTCATAAATAATTTGTCTCCTCACCACATACCTATTAATTCTTCGTTTGATTTTCCAAAGATCCATTTTACCTTTTCCATCCTTCTCCACACACACACATACATTTTTTAAACTTTCCAAATCCACGCCTAGCATCTTTTTCGAAAGACCAGTACACCAAAATACGCTAATATAAGTTCACATGCAGGCCATACTTTAACCATCACTATGCTCTCACTTTACTTTTCCGCTCACTCATGTGCTTACTTTTACTTTCTTCATCTCCTACCTCATTGGAACTACTTTTTCTTCGTCCTCGTTGGTGCCTCTACATTTTATCACCTCAAACATCCTCCCTCTTTTATCCTCTCGAAGGACGCTTCACACATTATATGTACTAAATTGTGGGCTGAATTCTCACCCTTTCCCGGGAAGACGTTTATTACACCGTTCCTAAACCTGTGCTTACCAATATTATAGTCCCATCTAGGTGGTTCATCCTCCATCTAGGTCTTGGGCGTTTATGATTTTCTTTAGTATAATGTGCAAAGTTTAGGCGGAAGAAGGACCTATGAAGTCCCAATCTCGCCCCAATTAAGCCTTTAAATAAAGAAATGAAATAAATAATTAGCCCTTTCCCTCCTGCTCCTTGTGAGCTCGTGGAACTGAACGATGACTAAGTTGATGATGCTCAGCTTCTACTTCTACCAATTATATTCCATCACTCGCCTGATCTATGTTTACTACGCCTCGCCTACCTTCTTTAGTTAATTCTACTGCCACACTCGCTATCTTCCTTTCCATTGCACCGAGACCTACAGCAATAATAAATTGCTAACCTAAAAGCAAAAAGTTCAAATAAATACCCTCAATTTGGGTGTCATTCATCACCCGGATATTTTGTGACTCGTCATCAACCATGTCTCTCAAAACGAATCGTAGGCATGAGATAAGGCAGAACACACGATGGCATACACCCAAGCCTTACGGGAAGGAAAATTCCCCAGCACGGGGGTATGAACCTTGACCACTAGGTTAGCTGGCGGGGGTGCTGCCACACCAGGTAAATTAGTATAATGTTAGTCAGCCACGGTGATCTTGGAAAAAGTCTACGCGGCAAAATTCTGACTGGTACGGCATTTATTCTCTCATGGAAATGAATGAGGGGGGGGGAAGGTTCCCCTGCCAACTCCACACTAGTGGTTTTCATTACAACGTACGTTAGACTCACTTGAAAAGCACCAAAATAGTGCATATTATTCGTAGGGCTACTATTCATATAGCCAGTGGGTAAATGCGCATAATAGCAAGAAATAGACAGTCAACGCTGCTACACGTCCACTGTCATTTGTCTAAATATTCGAACTCCAGGGAGATGGTGCCTGTACCTGGAATCTGTGCCTTACTAGACTGCATGCCTTAAATGAGCTTGCGGAGTAAATCCTGGTAGAACTAACAAAACTCGATGCTTTGTTATCTTTAGGGGTAGCAAGAAAGAATGATTTAAAAAATATTTGTCGGCTCTCTGAATGAAGGAAACGTTCTTTCCGTGAGAAAACGTGACGTTTGACTCGGGAGGATGAATGGGGCTGGAGGAAGTGGGTGGGATAAAGCCGTTGAGGAAATTCGAAGGAAAGAGCGGGGTGAGTGGAGGACATCCAAAAGAGGTATCGACACATCGGAGGGCGAGAGTGGGATGCCTGTTGGGAAAGGAGGGGGAAGGACGAGAATATTATGAATGGCAGAAAAGATGAAGAAGTGAAGGAAACAACGAACAAGAAAAAGGTGTTCATGTCATTCGCTTCTTGAGCCCCCGCGAGGGGCGTGTGACGCAAGGGGTTATTGCGAAACGGGTGTACTTTATGTGAAAGCATGAATGCATATTTGGACATGAACACATGGAAAATAGCAAACACTCGAATACATGTCTGCAATACGTACAAAAGGATCCATACGAATAAATCATTAACAAGTGTGTAAATGAATGAGAGCCACTTAAAGAATTTAAACTTGATTGTTTCGATTTTAAATTGCGAGAGAGCAAAGTAAACGATCAAATCCAATCAGTGACCATTTTGTTGGCATTGTTGGAAGAAAGATACGGTATGTTGATGGCAAAGAAACTCTCAATATGGAGAGGGTTTGTTTTATACTTACATTGGAAATGGTTTCTGTGGAAAATTTCCTTAAATGCCACTTAATCAGCATTTTCGATGATTCTACGCTTTGTTATTTTTACTTAAAAGACCGCGAACAGGGCCTTGCTGATTAATTTCTATTTAACACCTTCGATAACGAACAAATTGAATATAGACTGGTTTATGAGATTAAACGAAGTCGTCGCACCACATTCAATGCTGAACACGCCATCCGAACCCAAAATCTACACGACAAACTACTTATCGCAAAACATAAGGTTTAGACTTTGGATTCTAATCCTTACGCTGAGGAAGTTTGAGGTGTTTCAGAAGAATACAAGGAGAACAATCGAACTGAATATGTTTCTACCTCTTATCTTACATCGCCACACCATTGATCGTATTTCAATAAAATGCCATTAAACGCAGAGATGGAACAGGTGGACATTCAATTGTACCGCCACTTTGGAGGAACGAACTTGGTAGCCGAATCTCAATAATGCTTTAAAAAAGAAAGTCTTTATCATTCAATTCCATCATAAAAATTGGAATATTTGTGAAAAATGATATCGATAGGCGTTAAGATAAATAATTAAAAAAAAGAAAAAATATATAAAGTATGGTCTCCCAATGGTATGGAAATAATTCACAAGCGGCACAGAAGACAAAACGCCAATCCGCCGACACTGCAACATCTACGACCCAGGCGTCAACCTACAAAGTCATCATCAGGACTCAACTAGTCAAAACCCCTGGCCAAGAATTACAAAATATGAGCGGATGAACAAAATGTCCCATCTCGCACGAAACAAATCCACACCTATCCACTTCGGCCCTCCATAATTGGTGAACGACATTGAGACCCGGATGTCGATAGGTTTTGCACAGCCATGTCCATCGTTTTTAGTTTGATGGGGTTATCGGAAGGGGAAAGGGATGCTAGCACGGAAACATTGTAACAGTGGTTGAAGGGGGTGTTGTGGTGGGAGACATGTTTTGGGATGGAAAGACCTGCAGACGGGGAAGAGGGATTACATGAGGTGCGATGATTGTTTATCCTGAGGTTCGGGGGTGTGGAGCACTGGCCTATGTAAAAGACCGGTCGAAGTTTACAAGCCAGAAGATAGACGGCATTCTTGGATAGGCAGGAGTGGGAGACGGGTGGGAGAGAGTTAAAAGTTAGGATGGATAGGGGTGGAGTGGTGAAAATAGGACAAGTTTTACACCTCCCTCGATAGTAAAGAGTGGGTGAGGCGGCGGGGGTTGGAGGGGATTTGGAGAGAGGCTTGATGGATTTAAGAAGATCTGTTAGGTTAGTGGGCCGTTTGAAGGTGACAGAGGGGCATTTGGGAAAAACGTTTGGAGGAAGTGTTGTCATTTTTGAGGATGGGGCTATGCGGATGAAATTAAGGGACTGAATACCTTAACAAACATCACCACTCCCTCCCCTTCTCGATCCACTGAAATGTTTAGGAAAATATTGAAAGGAAGCTCTATATGGTCTGATTCGTAGTATCTATGAGGAAGGAATCTGGCCGGACGATTTCGTGAAATCAGCGTTAGTTCCTATTCCGAAAAAGGTAAATGCTACATCATGTGAGGATTACAGAACAATAAGTTTGATATCCCACGCAGCTAGAGTTATTCTCAGGATTATCAACAAAAGGATAGAGAGTAAGGAAAATAATTACTTAGGGGATGATCAGTTTGGGTTTAGGACGGGAAGAGGTACGCGTGATGCCATTGCAGTAATGAGATCACTAATCGAGAGGAATATAGAATACAATCGGGGCGTATTTGCCTGTTTCGTAGATTTCGAAAAAGCATATGTAAGAGTGAATTGGGGAATACTAATGCGTGTATTGAAGAAAATAGGAATAGATTAGAGAGACACGATACTGATCCGCAACCTGTACATGTCTCAGACTGCTCATGTGCGAGTGGAGAACGGGGAGTCCAGATGGGCAGTGTTAGGAAGAGATGTAAGGAAGGGTTGCCCATTATCATCGGTTACTTTTGGGTATAGGAAGTGGAGAGCTACGCGTGATGCTACAGAAGTAATGAGATCACTAATTTAGAGTAATACAGAATACAATCAACACGAAAGGAAAAGAATTGCGCTAGGCAAAGAGGTTTTTGCAAGGAGGAGGGAGTTAATTAAAATTGGCAATTTTCCACAAAATAAATTTTAATACCACCGGTTTCGTTGTAACTACATCATTTTCTGGTAACGGTCATTTCTCATTGTCTACTATGTACGCTGAAAAGCAAGTAAGGGGAGGGTAGTGGAAAATGGGGGAAAGAGGGAGGGGAGGTGGAAAGCCGCGTGGGTGACACATGAGTGGGGGGGGAGAAAAAGAAAAATTTTATTTTATGGAAAATTGCCAATTTTAATTAATCATGATATTCCACCATTTCACGCGTGATATGTCTCTTTTTATTTATGAGGAGGGAGTTGATGACGGGGACGTTGAGTGGGGAGGTTAAAAAAAGGCTCTTTTAAATTTTGATATGGAGCGCAGCTATGTCGAAACGTGGTCACTGAAGCAGGAGGATAGACGTAGATTGGAGGCTTTTGAAATGTGGGTGTGGAGAAGAATGGAGAGGGTGAAATGGACCGAAAGGAAAACAAATGAGGAAGTACTGGAGATGGTGGGTGAGGAGAGGGGTTTGTTGAGAGAAATCCTATGGAGGCAGGAAAAATGGATGAAGGGCGTATTGAGCGGTAGTGGAATGTTGAAGAGGGTAATAGAGGGGAGAATTTTGGGCAAACAAGGAAATGGCAAGAACAGGATATAGATATTGGACGGGATGAAGGGAGGAAAAAAGTACACAGAGATAAAGAGAGATCTGTTGCAGATTAGGTTGTTGGACTGTGTTATGTTTGGAGTCACAAAATATATTTTTGGTAGTTGTGTCCATCAAAAAACCTACCTTAAAAGGTAGATTACCTTATAAAATATATATATATATATATATATATTTATAAATACATAAATCCCGGAGTCTTACTTAGTGCTTTTTAGTCCAACGGGTGTAAATAATAACTCAAACAATGAAGGGAAAGTCGTTAACCAACACAATGTAGGTTATATCAATAAATAAAATACAAACGTATTTCGAAGTTTTCAGTAGCCCAACCACATTTTTCTGTCGAAAGGAGTTGTTTCCCCTTGAATTACATGCACACACACACACACACACGCACGTATCTGTTCCCTTTTCATTCATATAATATTGCATAATCCCTCGGAACAATCAAATGACCGAATTCCCTCCCTATTCGCTGGGGGCGCACTTTGCCGCCGGTGCTGTGTGCCGATGATCGCATTTCAAGAGCGCCTCTCCCGCGCGCCGTTCGCTGCCTCATATGCGTCATCTCAGCGCCGGGCGTAGAAAAACTGCTGACCAGTGGGCAGTCTCGCGGGGAAGGGATGGATAGTTGGCGTTTCGGTCGCTTCTACTTCCACGGAGAGAGGGAGGTTTTCACAGAGAAAATTTCCACCTCGCGTTCCAACTCGAGCATTCGCGTAACGTCGCGAGGGGGAAGGTGGGTGGGGGGATGAGAGTCATTTGCGGACGAGGAGGGTGTTCAATTCAGGTTCGATCTTGACGTCGGAGAGAGCGCAATAATGAAGTGGGGAGCAGTGGAGGGAGGAGACGGGCTCGAATGCGGTCCTCAGTCACTCGGTGAAATGACACGCGGTCAGGGGAATGAACTTCCTAAGGAGTGTCACGAATGAGAGGTCGCTTGCCATTCCATGAGTCAACTCACGATGCGCTATTATTTGGGCACCGCGCTGTGTCTAACTGAATTAGCTACGACATGCGTATTCAGAAATTGGACAGTTTAGATCGATACTCTGTGAACACCCAAACTTTGGAATGAACTCATTTAAAAAGCCTTCGTCGCTTTGCTATATGAAGAGACAAGTCCGGTGGTACAATTGAACTAAAGCTGGTTCGCTGTAGTGAAATATGTTGTAAATCAAACTTCCCTGTAAACAATGGAACGATAAGTTTTTCTTTCTGAAGTAGTTTCATCTAAATTATAGTGATTAAACCAAAGCTCTGGAACCAATACCACATCAGGTTAATCGTGATATCAGCCACATGAACCACCCCTATCGCTCCGTCGAAGGACAAAATCCTTAATGTTAACCTCAAGGAATAGGCGCACAATAAAATTTGGTAATCTTCAAAAACCGCTCAATAGGAAGGAAGAGTCGAAATTATTTAGGTGGCCGACGGCATTACATAAAGGAAGAGACTTCGGACGTAATTAAAATAAATCTCACTTAATATTTAGAGGTGGTCTAATTTCACATGTTATCATACAAACTAAGTTCATAAAGAAGCAATTTTTTCAATCAAAATAGTCCCTCCAACCTTGACGTGGTGGAAGGGCTTGGCCGTTCCGATGACCCCTAGAGCTGTGCTGGCGGGAGTAATAATAATTGCTCCTGGTAGGGTCACCCATGTCATTTAGGTCGAAGGTTAGGAGCCAGACGAAAGGTAGTCCACGCAGCGTCTGTTCCTCAGTGAGGCGGCTGCAAAGGCGCCTGAGCCCAGTAGGGCGGCCATTAAGTGATGGTGTCACGTTAAAAACACTATTGAGGAAGGCAACGGGAAACCACCTCAATTATCATTCCCAAGAAAATATGATGGACGCAAAACAGAAATTGAGTCCTGGCAACTGCGGGACTCGGCCCAAGAGGCCGTGTGTCGTGTCCGACAACGGGGGAGGCAAGACTTCCGCGGTCGTCATCCCACGAAACCCTTGCGAGGGAAAAATAACTGCAGCAGGACAGAAGACGCAGAAGAAGACGAAAGTAGTTAGAATAGGAACCTGGAACGTCAGGACAATGTTGAGGACAGGAAAATTAGAAAATATTAAGCAGGAGATGGAAAGAGGTAATATAGATGTTTTAGGTCTCTGCGAGGTGAGATGGAAGGATAGCGGGGATTACTGGAGTGATGATTATAGAATAATATACAGCGGCGGGGACGAGAGCCAACGAGGGATGGCCGGAATTTGCGCGAGTTAACCGGCGCGGGCAAGCACCGTCGTTTCGTCAAAGTTGATGGAGTGATCCATCGTGATGCTGTGTTTGGCGATGGCTGATTTTTCCAACTGCCCCTGTCGAAGGTTGCTGGGACCAAATAGTCAAAGAATCTATTGAAATTAGATTCGAAAGACAAAATTTCAATAGGGATTTTTGCTATTCCCTCAGCAATACATGGAAAACTGTGCTAAACCAGGTAAGAAAAGGGAGGAAAAGACCACAACGACCCGGCGACCAATCAGGAGGTTCCCCTCCTCGGACCAATCACAGGTCACCTGACCCATGAGCCCTCAACTATATAAGACGGCCATATGCGGAGTGGCAATCATCAAAATGGACTTGGAGTATATCGTAGAGTATTTAAAAGAAGAGGGAATACCTGCCTTGAAAGCGTTGCCCCTTGGAAAGAGAAACGATATTTATACCGTAACGATACAAATGGGAAAGGGATTTCAAGCAAATGGAATAGGCCAAATAAATTCGATTTACCATTACCAAGCGCGGGTTAAAGTGTACCGACACGGCACACCTCAAGTGTGCTATCGTCGCAATAGGTATGGCTACGGTTCAAAGGTATGTATGGCTGCACCAAGGTGCTATAAGTGCGCAGGGCCGCACGAAGGGCGCGACTGTACAAAGATTAGGGAAGATAAAGCCAGGTGCTGCGACTGTGGAGGGAAGCATGTTTCGTTTGCGAATGCCTGCCCTCTGAGACAAGAGAAAGGCAGAGCCTATCAAGTCGCGCAGACGCACCAGGAAGCACCTTTACCAGCGGTAAATGCCTGAAGTAAAAAACCAAACATTATCACAGATAGTGTAAACGGAGAGGGGGACTCGACAGCCGAATCTGCGACAACGATTCCCACAAGCTCAGAGGGAAGAAACATAACCACACAAATGGCAGATAAATGGGAACAAGGTATTAAGAGCAATGATGGTGGCTCTTACAGAACTAGTCAGGGTGATGCAGAATCAAGTGTCCGTCATCACTACCCTGTTGATGAGGCTCCTACCCACAAACCAATTATTGATAGCACACTTATAATGAGTATTGCAATGACGGTGACCATCTGGAATACAAATGATGGACTTGGGGATCAAATTGATGAGCTACTACTTTTAATAGAAAAGAAAAAAAGCAGAATCCGTCTCTTAACTGAAACGCACCTTACCACAAAAGACAGTTTCAGTATTCTTGGATGGACAATAATTTCTTGACATCTACAAGGTGTTCGACAGAGTGTGGTATTTGGGACTCCTGCGGAAGATGTTTGCGATGAGTTTCACCAGCTGGCAAATTAAATTAATTAAATCATACCTTGGCGATCGCACCTTCCGAGTCAGGTGGGATAATGTACTCAGTAGGGAAGGAACGATCTCTGCAGGAGTACCACAGGGATCGGTTCTCGGTCCGTTCCTCTTCAACTTGTTTACGGCGGATCTTCCCAATACAGGTAAAAACGGTAATGCAATACTCGCCCTTTACGCTGATGATGCAGCTATCATTTGCCGTAGTGTGCAAGTGAATACGCGGCTAGAGATCTATAAGACGCAGCAGATCCAATAGCTAAATGGTACAGGAATCGGAGGATCGACTTGAACCATGCAAAAACCCAAGCAATAATTTTCTCCCGGAGAAAAACTGACATTCCAGAATCTCAAAAAATAGAGGGGGCAATTATTGAATGAAAAGACACGGCGCTCTACCTGGGAGTCAAACTAGACACCATACTACATTTTGCCCCACATATAGGCAAAGCAATTTTAAAAGCAGCAGGTAGCAGAGCAGGCCTCTCATTTCTGCTCAGGTCAAAAGCAATAGACAGAAAATTAAAACTTCATATATACGCAGCATGCATTAGACCTGTCGTCACAAACGCAAGCACAAGTGACAGAAGGATCCAAAATAAGTTTATTCGAGAGGAAGACCATGAGAATGAGTCTGCGTCTTCGCAATAATTGTTCATTGGAGGAGATATACTCAATAGCCGGAATTGAAACAATCAATGAATACATTAAAAATTGGGCAATTAGCTTCCACAAAAAACATGAAGAGCAGGACGAATAAATGCTCCAAAATAGTGGAAAAACACAGAAACAAAAAATGGGATATACATACGGGACCCAAAGCAATTACGGAAGAAGACGCAGACCTGCCACGACTACGACGAAAAGAAAATTAGGAAAATGAAAAAAACTAATGAGCTGAAAGGTAAATCAGAAACAGAAGACTAGCTAAATCGCTTATGCGAAAACATCAGCATTGGGATAGGCCACAAGGGAGGCAATCCCAATAAATTATCCAGCCGCACAGGGAAGACCATCAACCCTGAAGACGATGCAAGAGTCGGGCATCGAAACGTCGATCAACATGGAACCCCTGACCCGGTGAAAGACCCGAGAATATTTCACGAAACAAATACGCCAGGAAAGCACGAGCTATTACTTAACGTAGAGGAAGATAGCTTAGGTCTAACATGCTCGACGATGTGATAGAAAGGGCATTAAGCGAGAGGAAACCAAATGAGGCCGTGGGGTTAGACAATATTCCTGCGGAACTATTGAAATCTACATACATACTTACCTTTTAACCTTAAATATATATACATATATCCTTGAAATTGACGCTCTCCGGCGACGCACAAACACACAAACACACAAACACTCGGATAATAAATATTCCACACACAGAAACATAAAGGAAGGACACTTACAGTAGATATTGACGTTTCGACGGCGGCGCCGTCGTTGTCATCAGAATGCCCTAAGTGTCCTTCCTTTATGTTTCGGTGTGTAAAATATTTTTTATCCAAGTGTTTAAATATATATATATATATATACATATATATATATATATATTCCAAGAGAGATGGAAGGAATATATAGACACACTGTATGATAAAGAACTTAGACCGACGAAGTTAGACAGAGAAAAGGAACATGACATAGATGAAGATGGCTTCGGTCCAGGCATACTCGACGATGAAATAGAAAGAGCAATAAAGGAGATGAAAGCAAATAAGACCGTGGGGGTGGACAAAATTCCTGTAGAACTGTTGAAATGTTTAGGAAAATATGGGAAGAAGGCCATTTATGGACTGATTCATAGTATCTATGAGGAAGGAATCTGGCCGGAAGATTTTGTGAGATCGGTAGCAGTTCCTATTCCAAAAAAAAGGCAAAGGCTATATCATGTGAGGATTACAGAACAATAAGTTTGATATTCCATGCAGCTAAAGTTATTCTAAGGATCATCAACAAAATGACAGAGAGTAAGGCAAATGATTACTTACGGGATGGTCAGTTTGGGTTTAGGAAAGGAAGAGGTACGCGTGATGACATGCAGTAATGATATCACTAATCGAGAGGAATATAGAATACAATCGGGACGTATTTGCCTGTTTTGTAGATTTCGAAAAAGTGTTGGTAGAGCGTATTGCGGAAAATTAATGTGTGTATTGCAGAAAATAGGAATAGATTGGAGGGACAGGAGACTGATCCGCATCCTGTACATGACTCAAACTGCTCAGGTGCAAGTGGGCAACGGAGAATCGGGATGGGCAGTGTTAGGTAGAGGGGTAAGGCAGGGTTGCCCATTGTCACCGGTGCTGTTCAACGAATATGTGGTAATTATTAAAGAGGCATGGGATAAACTGGAGGTAGGAATGAAAGTCGGAGGGGAATTCGTAAAATCGGTTAAGTTTGCTGATAACCAAACATTAGTTGCTCAGTCAGCCAGGGGGTTGCAAGCATTGCTGAGTGAATTGGAGGTTCAGTGCAATAGATATGGGATGAGAATCAATATTAATAAAACAAAGGTTATACGATTTTCCAGAAAGAAAAAGGCTAAGCTAAACATTAAAATAGGCGGGGAAGAAATAGAGCAGGTAGAACAGTTTACATATCTCGGAAGTGTTTTGAACCAATACGGTCAAAGTGGTAGGGACGTAAGGAGAAGAATTGCGCTAGACAAGGAGGCTTTCTCAATGAGGAGGGAGTTGATGACGGAGACGTTGAGTAGGGAGGTTAAGACAAGAATCGTAAAAACTCTCATATGGAGCGTAGCTATGTACGGCGCGGAAACGTGGTCACTGAGGCAGGAGGATAGACGTGGATTGGAGTGAGAGAAAAGTGTATTGATGAAGTGTATTGTGAAGTGAAAAGAGAGAAAAGTGTATTGATCGGCAGAGGGATGTTGAAGAAGTTAATAGAGGAGAGAATTTAAGGCAAACGAGGAAAGGGCAGGAACAGGATAGGGATGTTGGACGGGATGAAGGGAGGGAGGTAGTGCGTAGCATGTTGCTCGATTGTGTTTTGTTTGGAGTCACAAGATATTTATTTGAAAATTTGTGTCCACCCAAAAACCCATCTTAACTGGTAGGCTCTCTTTTAATAAGAATCAACATAATCGCAGAAATTGTTGAAAAAATGTAAATAAGGATACAAAAAAGTCAATATGCCTTGAAATAATTGCGCATGACCAATACCAGATGACAAACTAACTATAGAACTCTCACTTTGTGATTATCTCCCGTCAATACCATCAGAAGGTATACACCTCCATTTCCTAAAAGAGAGAAAAATGTATTTCTATCGGAATAACGCGTTCTATTGCGTTATAGTGAAGACAACTTTAAAAAATGCTCTTAGTTAAGCACTGAACACGAAGCAGTTAAGCACAAAATAGTATGCACGCCGTGAGATGAAAAAACATTTAGAACCTCTATTAACCGGCCGATTAATGTTAAAATAAAAACTTCTGAAGAGAAGGTTTCAGGTGCGAATTCTGTCACGTATTGTTCCGTGATAGAGAGCAATCAAAACCTTTATCAAGGGTGATAACATTATGCATAATTGCAATAATAAACCTTACTTAAGACTTCATCTACCGTAAGGAAATGTAATGATACGACATATCCCCCTTCCTACCCTAAATGTCGTCCCTAAAAGGTCTTCACGGGCCTTATCTACATATTTACAATTACATCTCGGCTTTTTTTTGCGTGCCAGAGATTCCATATCATATTTCCTAATAATCTAAAACTTGGATCTCTAAAATTCGAAATGATTTTTTCGAAGTAACAAAGAAAGAAATTTTTGATGGGATTCCTCTACATGAACCCCAGAAATTTTAAATGGCATTGGTTTCATGGAGCATATATTCACTCACTTAACCGAACTCGCGTGTTTTAAATAGTCCAAGATAAGAGCGGCTTGCACGATGATCAGAATAAAAGTCCTGTTCACAAAAGTTAAGTTTTGGAGAGGTTAAAACTAGCCCCTCCGCTTATGGGAGGGAGTTACCTTTTTGAGAAAGGACCGGGAAAACAAATCGGATGACGACAACATTCGACTACTTCCCCCACAAGGTTTCTTATGACAATAAATAATGAATATTTGACGATTCACAGTAACACATTGCATTGATCGGGTCTGTCTGAATTATCTAGATTCAGGACAAAATGCGTGTGTTTTTGGAAGCTCTTTTCGTGTTATGAGGTGGAGAGAATTCGCCATTCGCTCAATTCTGGTGAGCTAACCAACTTCAACGGACACTACATTCAAAAGTAAATCAAAATCGCAATCACTAAAAATCTTCATATTGACGAGATTTTATCAATTTTTCTTGGGATTGACGATATACGGCGAAGAAAATAGTAAACAATATTCCTTAATTTGTATATTGGTTTAACTTCCACAAATATTTACCCAATCATGTCTTAATTCAATCAGAAATATAAAGTGACAATAAATGAAAAAACGAAATAAAAGTATTTTGAGACTGTGGGAGCGTGGGTATTGATTAAATTTAATTAAGTCATCTACCTTTAATGATACTCTTCAACCAAAGTTTCATGGTGCTCAAGTAGATAGTTCCAGTTGTCGCACTCACAAAACACCTATCATACATACGCAGTCACAATGGCATTCATAATTGACAATATGGTAATATATATAAGATTGTTCAAAAAAACTTAAAACAAATAAGCTTTTAGCTTACAGACTTCACTTCATAGAATTGCGTGATGTCCATATTAAAGGAGTTTGTGATATGAAGTCTGTGGAAAAGTATAAACTTTAATTTGAACATATTAATACGTCAAATTCCCTCGTATTCCTGGAGATGATTTTTTTCCAGACTTTCTCCTTCACCTATGAAAAGGGAAAGTGAAAATGTAACAACAGCCTCATGCACAGTGGATAATTTTAACTTGTCTTTAAAACACTATTCCGCCAGCATCCATCACCAGAAACATTTCTTTCCTCGGAAAAATTTTGGTTTGATAAACACATTAATAAATACAACATTTTTCTAAATTTTAGACAACTTGTCTTGTTCTTTTTACGATAAAGTCGTGTCCATACACACACGTTTTTATATTTATTAAGACCAAATGTAGCAGATCCATTATGAAACGTAAAAACAATATCTTTAAGATATCTACGTGCTTGGAAACGGCTCATTCAATACGTGCGACGCGCGTTCTGAAGGAATGTTGTTGAATAAATTTCTTCAAGGATGCGTGCGCTTGATTGCATTAATCTACATTTACATCATGCCCCGCAAGTCCCCGCAGGGGTGTGTGCCGGGGGGTTTTTGGTCACCACCCGTAAAATAGAATTAAACCAAGAAATTCATGCATACCCACACCTGCATTGATTAGATTGCATTCGATTAGCAAAAATGTACGTTGTCTAAATTGAGTTATGATTTCACTTTACCCATTTCTAGTTATTTTTACGCGATATATAAATTATTTATCTTTGTTGTCACAGTAACGAGTCACATTTAGAATAACAGAATGGTTAGGGCGAGAAAAAGTGAGCAATGAAATAATGTGGATTTAATCAATGGCATTAGACAAGAATGAAAACAATGGAACACTGTTTCTGTCAATTTGAGAGAAAATGCAGTTGATCCGAATCGCCAGTCAGATACGTGCGCGTGTGATGAAATTGAAATACAGCGGAATGCGATTCGAAGGCTCAAAGGTGATTCATTGCATTCCACGAGACTTAAGAAAATGCAAACATCACGAGTCTTTAGATCGTATTAGAAAAATGCACGAATGAAATAATTTGAGAAAAGAAGTTTCCTGAAATATTTGTACCATTTTGGACCCTACAATTCATATTTTATGATCTTTAAGTACATTCTATTCTTCTATTTAATTATTATTGTCGAAAGAAACGCTTAGTACCTATACCAATATATTATAAAACCTAATACCTAACTTATAGTAGTGAAACTCTACTGACAGAACAAACCTATACAACCGGAGAATGAGGATTTTCTCATTAATTGCGTTGCACATTCGATCCAAGCGTGTTTAAATGGAGCCCATATCAGGAGAAACGTCCGACATTTTGCCCTTTCTCATCTCCCTTTCAATTTTGCTATAGGCCTCGGAAGACTATGGCGATGTGAAGCAAACTGCAGCCCTTCAAATCCACAAAGGGAACTGCTTCAAAATCACCGGGCCGCGAGATCTCTCTCTCCCCTCCGCCCTTCCTCCGTCCATAGCTCATCCGGAAACTTATAATTTTCGCTCTTTCGAAGGCAATTAGCTCTCCGCAATGAAAAATATTTTAACATAAATGAATCGAATTTCCATCACAAAGAATCCATTATCTCGCTCCTGAACAATATGAAGCTACATTTTATGGCAATTATTATTTCAAAATAAATTTCCATTGAAATTTCCCCCGACTGTGTCTAAATTGAAAATTGTGGGTAATGCGTTGGGACCATCAATCAATGGAGGATTATGGGAACGCTTAAATTTGAACAATTCGGTTTGATGATATTCCGTGCATATGGCACAAAAGTATTTATACGTATAAACATATTTTCATGCACAGGTAAAAATTTTAAATCGATGTGAATGCAAAAGGGATCATCTATTAGTATTTGAAGCAATTAATTGTGGATAACAGCTGCAGACTTAAGTCAATTAATGAACGCGTTGCTAAAAAAAATAACATTATTGATCGATGAAATACCGAAAAATTAAAGAACGAATAATTCAGAGATATTGTATATAACCTACAATGTATTATGTAACTGTTATGGTTACGTTAAATAAATCGCTGTGAAAAACAAAATGAAAAAAATCGTAAATCAAAGGGTGTTTGATCACAAATGGAAGATAATAAAGTAAAACATTATGTGTTCATTTCTGTAGAATGAGGGAATTGCGAGATATAATGCATGGACTCCTTTATGGGAAAAGAGGTGTGATACATTTCCAGCGTTGTCTTTCTGATGCTGTTCTGCAGAGACTAAAAAATACATTTGCAGAAGTGATACGCCAATGATATAGTTGTGCACGGAAAACTCTTGCCGGGGTAGTAATTCAAAATGTAGGTAGTGGCGTCGGGACAAGGACGAGTAATACCGATACTCCATATTATGACGAAAAAAGTACTGATTGTAGAAAAGATTAATAGGTAATTTAGTTATTCGAATTAGTGCTATTAAACTAATCGCAAATTGTTGTATTTAAACTCCAGGTGAGAAAATTCCTTGGGATTAGTCGTTGGTAGGAATGGGATAATTAAGGAAGGCGGAAGAGGAAGTTGAAGAGAGTTGGTTGTTCATGCGGAGGGAAAGGGTTACGGTGCATTCAGAAATCAGGACGGAAGCTCCAGAAGAGATGCATGGAATATTTTTTAAGTGCAAGAGGCAATGGTGTACCACCAACACAAATGAAACCTCGTTTGGGCTTTGGTGGTCAGGGATGTGGTGGGTCTTAGGAGATGGCAGCGTTTGCAGCGTGGACAATTGCAAGATACGGAGAAGATACAGGGGGGCCCGCAGGTGGCCCAAAAAGATTGGAAAATGTCGCACAAGTTCGACGGTCGTTTAAACGAGACCGAGGGACAATGTGGGAATATAAGTAATGTGAACTGAATGATGTGGCTTCAGAATTATCGCCAAAAATTGGGTGACATGTTAATAGCAACCTTCCTCTATCTTATCGCTTACCATTACACCTCGTATTTGCACCCTTTGCCACACACCTTTTTGTGGATCGCGGGCTTTTTATGTAGACGTACATGTAAAAAGAACAATCATGACCAAAAAGATACTATATGTAAGCATTCAAGTGTATGTGTGCATAAGTTTAGTGTATGAACATGCATGTTTGCATCCGTTTGTATTCATGTCTACATGTGTACGCAGGCGTCGTATTATTGCACCTATTTAAAGTAGTCTAGGCTAGAGAACAAACATTGCATGGTTTTACTAGAAATGGTGTTGGTACCATGTGCATTCCACTTGAGTCCGGTTTAAGTGGTCACTAATTCATTGCATAACGGAAATCATTTCTCTAGTTGCGTCTTATGGATTTTGCGTGATATTGTCTGCTGTTCATAGCTGCTGCAGATACACCCCCTGCCACACCCCTCCCCGGTGGATTTCCAGATATTATGTAGACGTATGCGACATCGGCGAAGTGAGCGGCTGCTCTATGTATCCCCCGAAGCACCCAGTCTGCCTTGGTCCACGAGAGCATGGCACAGAGGAGACGGTTCTCGGACTGAGATGCGAGATAACTGAACACCCTCCAGCCACGTCTGCCCGTCCGCGTCATTCGCGCCATTGGATTGGGAGTATATTGATCGCGAGCCACTGATGTTTACCTCAAGAAGGACACGGAGGAGCATAAGGTGTTTGATCGCCTATGCAACAGTAGGACTGCAGCCACATGACCGTTCCCGCCTGTTGGCTGATCTGAGGGAGGAGAGCATTGAAGTGGCGACCCTTTAAGTCCTACTCAAGGCCCTCAACTTTGCCCCTGCACCCAAAGATATCTCGCAAACTAATATGTAGGAGGGGTAGAGCAAGCGCTCAAAAAACTACTAGAAGGCGACCTTCCTGGGTGCGCCAATCTCCATTATTAACCAGCCATCGCAACTATTTTATGGAAGTCCTGAACGAATAGGTCTTTCAATCGCCTTCCGTGGGCCTAAATTCTTCTATAGATACGTGGACGACACGTTTATTGCCTGCAACAATGAAGTGTACTCCCTGGATTCGTTCCTGGGACACATGGACTACCAGAATCCCAATTTAAATATACGATGGAGACGGTGAGCGACCGCCAAATCCCGTTCCTTTTCATCTTGATTCAAAGCGGACGGTAACCTAGGGCACAGCATCTAACGAAAGCCAACTCATACCAACCTGAACTTAAACGGAGCAAGTAACCACCATCCTTCCCAACGTGTCGCAGTAATATCATCGCTAATGGATAGAAATCGATCAATCGCAGAGAAGGTGGTCTGTCAATTGAACATCTGAGAAAGTCAACACATGAGGGAAGATATCTTGAATTCTCCAAGTACACAACATCGACGAGGTGTGTAAACCACCTTCCAAAATAAGGAGCCAGCTAGTGAGAGTGAAAGATCCAATCCGACTCAAAATCAGTGGATGTCTATCAAATTGCCTTCAAGTACTTCAAATTTTACGCTGATGAGACAGACAGCAACATTGAAAATGGACTGGACGAACAGAAGAAACAACTCATATTGGGACAGCCTCTTACGTCAACAGCCGCAGAAAATAATATTAGCCGTGACGATGCCATTACAGGAGTCAAGAGCCACTCGCAGGGTCATTGGGACCAATCGACAGAGGAGATCATTGAGATCAGGCTCCAGAGACATTATTTTAATGGGGAATCCCGGTTATCAATTCAGCAACGCGTGGGAACCTATACTGAAATCAATCCAAGAAAAGAGAAAAAATGTCCAGCCCATTAGGGGGTGAGAAAGCGTTGAACGTTCTGCGGAACAATCAGCTGGCACTTGATCAATCCGCAGAGAGTGTATGGAGCCGACGTTTTTCGACGAAAGAACAAAAAACGAGAACCGCGGGTTCCCCATGGAAACAGCTCTTCTTATTCTCATTGGAGAATTGGAATAAGCGATCTATGGGAGGAGCGTGGGAGGGAAGAAATGGGTGTGGATTGCCCCGAAGATGATGGACTAGTTGTTCATTGAAACGTTGGTGGAAATGAAGGTCTTAGCCCGACAGGAAACCCGAGAAGGTTTCACCAATAAACTATCAAGTAAATAATTCTTTCATTAAAACAGCGAATTGAACGTTATTGTGCTCATTTTTATACACCAGAAGGTGATGCAGTTACATTGAAACCGGTCGTATTAATAAAATTTTATTTTGTGAAAAATTGCCAAGTTTAATTAATCATGATATTCCACCATGTCACGCCTGAAACGTCTCTTGTTATTGTGCTCCTTTGAAGCATAATATAATATTATGAATTTTTCGAAGGCAGAGAATCTACTTGAAGTTTAAGAGACAAAGGGACTATACCTAGCAAAAACCTTCCATGCCTTCCGGCATCCAAAGCTGGAATTTGCAAGAAAACTTCCTTAGTTTTGGTTTTTACTATAAATTCCTCTGGCATTTTCCGTACGCATGATATGCATTACCAAATGGCTGTTTCAATAAGGTGAACATTATTTATTTAAATGCAATATAAATTAATAAAATTATTAAGGCATTCGATCTGCAGTCAGTACTTCAAAATCCAATGAAAGATACATCTTTGAGTTGTACTGATATTTCATAGAATTACAATGAAAGAACAGTGTTCCCAAGAAATACGTCTTCTTTAAAAATATATTATATATCCATTTAGTCAAAGTATTTAAAACAGGTCGAGTGAATAGAAATTAAGCATGGATGGCTTCCAATGCTCACTGCTGAAACTGCCAGTTCTCCATCACGGATCTTCATATTCTTATGTAATCGCGACAGTGAATTTCCCTTACATTGAGTCTAGGAAAATAATCTACGATTGCAAAATATCCCCAGCGACGCCGAGCGCCGAGCGTTTCCTCCATTAGGCCCGAGACGGGTACGTCGGCTCGGGAGCATTACGCAGCAGCATCCGTCGTGGAGCACAAGGGGCGAAAATTATGAAAACCGAGATTATCCCCCTCGGGGGAGGGGGGGGGGAAGAAAAATTCCGTCGAGTCGGCTGATTCTCGCTCTCCCCCCTCACTCCAAAAAACCCACATCCCCGTCTCCTCCCTTTCAAACCCCGGCCGCCCTCCTCCCCCGCCAGAGCGCGTCACCCACTGCAGCGGCGGTACCGCAAAGCACTATCTTCGGCCCGGCTTTGTTCTTGCCGAAGAGAGAGGGCCTCCGGAGGGGGCGGTACCGCCACCTCCCTCCCTTATGCCCTCCCCCGATCTCTTTCAGGAGCGCAGAATGCGGGATGCAAACAATGAACCAGCAAACCCTTTCTGAATTCATCCTCGACGGCCTCCACTCTCCGAAAACTCCCCGACTCCCCACATCAACCAAACCCTCCCGCGCCCTCCTCCCAGGAGCAGCCTCCACTCCACCCCCCCACCCGCTCCCCCGCACCCCGCTCTCCCCCTCACCGCCGCCGCCGCCCTAACCTCGCCCTCAGGGCCACAGAATCCTCCCGTACGCTCCGGAGATCGCCTGTTTACCCACAAGTAATGAACATTAGAGCCAAAGTTTTTGAGAATTTGCCAACTGGATATTTCGAAACCGCTCGGAAATAACGAATGAGACTGGTTTTTCTCAGTTCATTACGCGAGTGAATTCAGTTCTTTGATCCATTAGCAGCGTCGAAGAGTGATCCGGTCTCGATTGACTCTTGAATGTTTTCAAACGAGGTTCATACACTTACTTGAATTTGACTGAATTTGTTCTTTTATCTTTAAAGCTATTGACGAACATTTAGTGGTACGGTATTAACTTCTTATTAGTACCCGAGTCGAATTGCATGGTAAGTTTACACTTTAGTTCCAATTCATGACCCCATGCTCGTCGACTGCCAAGAAATAATGACGTGGGCAGCACAGAAGGCTACGGTGTTTCAGTTAGGGAGACGCAGCAATGGGACCATTCATCCATGAGTGTTAATTAGAAATGGAGCGAATTAATTATTCAATCAGATACATATTTATTTTATCAATTATACCATGACAAAAGAGACTCAGTAAGTTCACAATTACAAAATTAATTGCATTCTTAGAAGTGACTAGCCATTATGTGAACAGATCAATCGCTTTTTTCAAAGGAACTCACATGTTCCATCAACAAACCTGTTTGGCATATTTATTGATGTAACATGTGAATTCCAGGACCAACATTCTCTTCTCCTTATCACATAATTTTATCAATGGTGACGTGCAAAAATCAATGGTTTATACTTTTGAAACATGAAAATAGTAAAAGCGACACAAAAATAGGCCATTTCTAATAAGAAACTCCCATTAAAATGATAATTTCCTAACTTCCAATTGCAATTGGCAATTGTGCAGTTCACCAACCATAAAATGTAACTGTCAACTATAAAAGAAGAGTAATAGCTCCTTTTCTTTTATTCAAGATGATTTTCCACGTAATCGAGTCTGATACCATCGAGTGTATCAACTGTGAAATTGAAGTCCCTTGCCTTCACGTTGTCGATGCAACCACAACGAACATTTCTTAAAACCTCGAAAAAAAAATTGAACAAATTTGACTTAGAACAACTATTCAAATATTTGGTGATCTACTGTTGACTTTTTGTGAGTGGTTGAATGTCTATTTTTAATGCCTTAAAATTATCAGGAACTTAAATAGCATCATAAAGCGTTATGAGATAATCTACCGGTAAAGGAAGGTTTTTGCATGGACACAACTACCCAATAAATATTTTCTGACACCTAACAAAATACAATTCAGCAATCGGCAATCAGATCCCTCTTAATTTATGTTTACTTCCTTCCTCCCTTCATTCCATTCAACATCCCTATCCTGTTCCTGCTCTTTCCTCGTTTGCCTAACATTCTCCCCTCTATTACCTTCTTCAACATTCCATTACCGGTCAATACGGCTTTCATCCATTTTTCCTGCCTCCATAGGATTTCTCTCAACAAACCCCTCTCCTCGCCCACCATCCCTAGTACTTCCTCATTCGCTTTTCTTTTGGTTCATTTTACCTTCAACATTCTCCACACCCGCATTTCAAAAGCCTCCAATCTACGTCTATCCTCCTGCTTCAGTGACCACTTTTCCGCACCGTACATAGCTACGCTCCATATCAGAGTTTTTACGAGTCTTGTCTTAACACCCCTACTCAACGTCCCCGTCATCAACTCCCTCCTCCTTGAGAAACCCTCCTTCCCTAGGAGCAATTCTTCTCCTTACGTCCCTACTACTTTGACCGCGTTGGTCCAAATCACTTCCGAGATACGAGGTGTGTTCAAAGCATAACGAGAAATTTTTCATTTTGCTGGCTTGGAGAGTCCGATTGTCCAACTTTTTTTTTATTATGTTGGTATACATGCTCCTGAGGTATGATAAAATTCTCAGCTGTTTTCATTGTGGACTTTGTCTGTGACAGCCACTAAGGTTAGACGTGTTTTATGAAATCGGCGATTTTCGTTTTTTAAAAGAAATGGATCAAAGAATTCGCATAAAATTTTGCATAAAAAATTAAATAAAAGTGTAACAAAGTGTGTTAAATGTTAACAATGGTAACTATGGTGAGTCTGCTATGAGTAAATCAAGAGTTTACGATTGGTATAAGCGTTTCCAAGAAGACCGTGAAGACCTTGAAGATGACGAACGCCCTAGACATCCCAGTACATCAACGATCGATGAAAACGTGGAAAAAGTGAAAGAAATGGTTACGAACGATCACCGACTCACAATTAAAGAGGTCGCTGATAATATTGGCATAGCGATTGCATCATGTCATGACATCTTTTTACGAATTCCCTTCCATCTTCCAATCTTATCATATCGAATCTCATTCCTACCTCCAGTTCTTCCCATACCTCTTCAATCATTTCCAACACATATACGTTGAACAGTACCGGTGACAATGGGCAACCCTGCCTTACACCTCTTCCTAACACTGCCCATCTGGACTCTCCGTTCCCCACTCGCACCTGAGCAGTCTGAGACATGTACAGGTTGCGGATCAGTCTCCTGCCCCTCCAATCCATTCCTATTTTCTGCAATACACACATTCATTTTCCGCAATTCACTCTATCAAACACTTTTTCGAAATCTACAAAACAGGCAAATACGTCCCGATTGTATTCTATATTCCTCTCGATTAGTGATCTCATTACTGCAATGGCATCATGCCTACATCTCCCCTTCCTAAGCCCAAACCATTCATCCCCTAAGAAATCATTTGCCATAGTCTATATCCTTTTGTTGATGATCGTGAGAATAACCTTAGCTGCGTGGGATATCAAATTTATTGTTCTGTAATTCTCACATGACGTAGCCTTTACCTTTTTCTGAGTAGGAACTAACACTGATCTCACAAATTCCATTTGCCAGCCAATTTAAATCTGCGAGCCACAAAAAAAGGTTTGTGGGTATGTGGCAGGGGGTCTAGCACGAGGAGGAAATGGTAAGGGATGAGGGGGTGGGTTTTTTCAAATAGGTGGGTAAACCTGTAACAATATATTTTTTTATATATATTATCGCGGAGTCTCTAACCTTTACGTTAATACTTATTGTGTTGAGGTGACTCCTGGGGGATTTCACCTACAAGCATTTTGGTCTCTTATCTTTCTAGGAAAAAATGGCATTTTAAACCTGTTAGTCTTGAAGTCTAACTCTCAAACCTTATATTCGTGATCCCTCTGGCCGTAATAGGTTGGGGTTCGTATTATATTCTTGATGTTATAGGAAAAGGGCCCATCTATTAATGCTTTTAATAAGTTTAATCTTTATTGTAAACGCCGCTGTGTAAGAGAATCTCAACCTAAATTGTCTAGCAAAGTGGATACGCTGCTGCGTTGGTCATAACAATTTTTGACAAATCCAGCCCCCCTCCGCTGAACTCGATCTAATTCCGCAATCAAATTTATATTTTGAGGATCCCGTATACTGGCAGCATACTCTATGTGGGACCTGCAAGGAAACACCGTTCCTTCACTTCACCTGGCATTTTCCATGTATACCTACGCTTATTGTTGTTTCTAAATCATGCTTTGGGGATGATTAACCCCTGTCTCCTGAAGAAGTCAATTTCTTTCTCCTCGCGGTCATTCGTCTTACCTAAACCGTAGTCCCCCCCCTCATCACATCTCTTCCTTCGCCTACCGTCGCATTCCAATCCCCCATCACTATCAAATGTTCACTGCAGGAACACACGCGATTATATCCTCTAACTCATCGTACATCCTACCGACTTCTTTCTCCTTATGATTGCTTGGTGGCATGTGCCTGAGCAATGACCTAGTTCGTCGGTTCTGCTTTAATCTGTACGAGTAAGATTCTATCAGATGCTTGTTCTATGTTGACTACGCTTCTTCCTACCTCTTTATTTAATATTATGGCCACCCCTCGTTGGCTCTCGTCCCCGCCGCTGTATATCACTCAATAATTGTCACTCCAGTAATCCCCGCTATCTTTCCACCGTACCTCGCATAAATAGATAAATCATCTCGTGTCAATTATTCCAAGAAAGTTTTCTTACTGTCATATAGAGATTAAATAACACACTACATAAGACTACTTACCAGTAGGATAAGAGTAATTAAATGTTCAGTTTACATTTATAACGCTCTATTAGTCGAACTTCATTTAACGCAACAACTGATTGTGACACAGAGTTGGGCAGCTAAGTTATAGACGGGTATACATTTCTTTTCCTTCATTGAATGTCGGGTTGAGAACGGCCATAAACAGGGAAGTACAAGGCACGGGTAACTCAATGTACAGAAGGTTTTCAGGGTAAGTGCAATAAGGTCCAAATAGGGAATTCATGCCATAGTGAGAGATGTGCTCCGTTGGAGGCTACGATATTGGGGAAAATATTTCAGCTTGGTTAGGGAAAAAACGATCGAGAGAGATCTGGACTAAATCAAAGGAAGCGGAGCAATAACACTGGATGAGTTAAAGAATAATTTGGTGTAGTTGGGTTTTCTTAGTGGAGTTAGTGGAGTTTAAAAATTTAGCAATTATTAATCTTTGCGTCTCTCAAATACCAACCCTGACTGGTAGACTAAATGTTAATTATGCCACTGATAAAAAAATTTCATTTCTAAGTTGAGGCAATAAACTTTCATTTTCTTTTCCTAATTTCTTTCACAATGACCTTATGTACTCATTTAGCTTCTGTCTTATCAGCTAATTTTTCATTGATAACCGATACCCCTACCATAACTTCTCTTATAAGAGCGTCTTCAAGCACGTTCCCAACCTTGGCTTCTTCAGCCTCAGCCTATTTTATGTGTCACGCCAATCACTCTACTATCGTATTATGTGGACAACGAAAATCCGCCAATTCTTTCTACAAGCCAAGGTAAGCAGCGGGTATGCTTCTTTCATAGTTGCCATGCTTGGCACATCCAATCAATATTATGCTACTTGTGTTCTCCGCTACAAGTAAGTTTCACAAAATTTAGTTTGAATTCAGTCGTAATTACTTCGCGGGATAAACCGCTACTGAGCCACGAACAGTACTTGAGAAGAATATTTGAGAAGAAATAACAAGCATTTAATGGCATCATGGCAATATTTCCACAGCAGAGAAAATTTGTTTGATGAGAAAGTCATATTTGCCTTCGGTAATGTCTTTTTTGCCTCAGGTGAGCCGCCGCGCCGACCCGCACATTGAAAGCGCGCATCGATCCCCCATTCACGGTCCTCGGCGGGGTGCGAGGACATCCCCCAATCACGAGAGCACTTTTCCGCTTTTCATCCAGCACCTTTGATAGACACTAATTTCAATCTGCAGCGAAGGGAAATTTCCTCTGTGGTGTCGCCTAGATGCCAGTGACCACCGTCATTGGGCATCTCACTCACGTCCCCACACTGTAGAGGGTAAATTTCCTGGATTATATGTAGTCCCGTTTCCACAGATATCCTCCCACGATTGACTTCTGGGAATGGAATTATATGTGAAGAAATTGATATCGAATCTGAGTCCTGAATACTCTTTTGAACCAGCCATAGTCGATATGGAATTCCTCAATGATGGACCCTAAATTACTTTCATTGAGATGAAATATGTCATTGAAATCACGAGGGAGGACGGTATTGTAAAATAATTATGGAATAAAAACTAGATTACTACAATGGATCGCGACATAATTCCAAGTCGAAGAAATAGTTAACTGTAATGAATACTGCATTGCGGAGGACTTGAAAATCAAGAAATCTTATTTATATGATGGTAGGCTGAAACGTAATGCACACAATCTTGTAGATCACAAACAAAAACAAATTGCGAGATAGAAAAAATGCATAAGAGTACAGTTATTAGGTTTCAAAATCACATATTTATTTTTCAGCATAGTCACCGTTAAGGCTAACAATTCCTCCCGACTTCTCTCGAATCCAGGATTTGACAGCTGCCTTCACCTCATCATCCGAGGTGTAATGATTGCCCTTTAGGTATCTCTTGAGTTGAGAAAAATCGCTGGCGCATGATCGGGGGAATAAGGAAGGTGTGGTTCAAATTTCAGGTTTCGCCGAGCCTCTCCAGTTGGACGAGCGTTGTCATGCTACAAAATTATTGACGCCAGTCTGGCTTTGACACGACAAACTCGACGTCGGAGGTGTCTCAGAGTCTGTATACATTAAGATGATTTTACTGTTACGCCTTGTTCCAGAAAATTGGTCACATGAACTCGTTTTTTTTTTCATTGTCGGCCCATACGGGTACACATACACCGTCCCGGTGAGCGAAAACCCACCCCAACCGGTCATTTAACAAACAAGATAAAGCCATGACATTCCAAAAAAACATCTCATTCGTGTGCGTGTTGTTTGTGAGAGACGAGAAACTTAAGATTTAGAGTAAACTATGCTATAACAGAGGTTTACAATGGTGGTTGAAGCCGACAGGTAACGGCTCATTTAGAAACTAGGTTAAACTAGGCGGAGGAAAGTTATTGCATGGCATACAATTGGAAAGAATATGTGTGAATTTGGAATATTGTCCGTACAGGTGGACTAAGGTGGAATACAAACTAGCATGAAGAGGAGAATGAATAAAACTTTATGGTAACAGACATAGGAAAGACTCATAGGCGAGTTACGTTCTTAGGCAGTGTATATGTATGCTTATAGTTGATATCGTAATCCCAGATGTATATCCCAGATGATCCCAAACCCCAGAATTTCGGATAGCAGAGCATTTGCTGAGCATCTCAAAGAACAGTAAAAAGGAGCTGTTTTTGCGGATGGTTGTCTTTTGAACTTTTTCGTCTGAGGAGAAGACGAATTTCGGTATTCAGCGCTCTGCCATTTCTCTTCCGGGTCTTAACGGTGGACCCATGACCACCCGTCACAATATTCAAAAGAAACACGCCTCCTTCGTCACGGTAGCGCCACAAAAGTTGCTCGCAGCATTTCAATCGACGCTGCTTGTTCTCGACTGTGAGATGGCGTGGCACCCATCGTTCACATATTCCACGTGATTCCAATTTTTTAATAACGAAGCCGACACGTTCCTTAGATATTTCAAGATGGTTTGCGATACGCTTTTGAGTGATTCGCCGGTCATTTTGAATCAAATCTTCGACGAGTTTGCGATGTTTATCGTATGTGGCAGTGATCGGACGTCTGCTGCGTGTTTCATCAATAATTGTAGCTTTTTCAGGTTCGCAACAACAAAATTTTACTACTCCTTCGATTGACAGTCGACCTTTCAAAAGTATCGTCACCAAAAAGTCTTTAAACGACGAAGAATCTCAGGAGGAGTTACTTTTTCAATAATTAAAAAATTCGACAACAGCACACGCTGTTGACATAGCACTAGAACACGTCTCCAGACTTCCGCTTCTCAAAATACACTGGATGAATGTAACGACCTCAAACCTGCGCATGCGTGTTGAGGGGAATGTTACTTCCACATACCACCAGGAGTGCTTCTGAAGGTTATTTTGTTTGCGGTCTACAAGCATGTGTGCTTTACTTTTCAGCCTACCCCCGTGGCTCATTTGGCATTTTAAATGTTAACTAGTTTTGGCATCGGTATATTATAGTAAATTTCGTCTTCACTTATATCCCATAGAATGCCCCCGAATGCTTACCATATCGTGCTGGTCAACCGATGCCCAAATTGAAATAACATACGTGTACATTGGAATAGAACGTTTGCTTACAAATATTAAGCCTAATTAATCCTCCGCGCCTGATGAAATACTATATATTTAATGATCTAACGCTCGTATATTTAATGACTTAGCGTCGGAAATTGCACCGTATCTAGAAATAATATTTAAAAAGTCACTGGTAGATCACAAGGTTCCCAGAGATTGGAAAATGGTTAACGTAACACCAATATTTAAAAACGGAGACAAGGAGGAACCGAGTAATTACAGGCATATTTCCCTCATATCCATTTCGTGTAAGGTTATGGAACATATGTTTGCAGATTCAATCGTAAGGCGCCTCGATATTCAGGGGTAATTAATGAGAAATGAGCACGGTTTCCGAAAGGGTAGATCCTGCGAGACACAACTTGCGCTTGTTGTTGATGATATTATTATTTATGGAGAGAGCAGTGTTAAAGTGGACGCGATTTTTCTAGATTTTAAGAAAGTTTTTGATGAAGTGCTTCATACTAAACTACTCGCATAGCTAGAAGCATATGGCACTGATGAAAATATCCGGGGGTTAGATTTAAGACTTTTTGAATGGTCGGGTTCAAAAGTAGTGGCAGATGGAGTTAGTTCAAATGCAGTAGAAGTTACTTCAGGTGTTCCCCAGGGAAGTGTCATCGGACCTCTTTCATTTCTGCTTTACAATGACTACATGAGCTCCGTAGTCACCTGAAAGATACGTTTATTTGCCGACGATGTGGTGGTGTACCGTGATATCCATGATCTCGAGGTCACAGCATCTTTGTGAGATGACTTTAATGCTTTACAACGCTCGTGCGACTCTTGGCAATTAGAATTAAACTTAAAAAGGTGTGTAGTTATAATTTTTTGGAAAAAGTCCTAATCGCACTCGAAAGCCTACCGCATCGGAAACACCGAAATGGAATTTGTAGACTCAATTAAATACCCTCAGGGCTTTACGCTCACTCACGACCTCCACACTGGGTGAAAAACACTGACGGTGGCTTGCAGAGTTTATACAAACAATATAAATAGAAATTTCTGACAACTCATAGATCTTAACATTGACTGGTATTTATAAAATATATCCTTCTTATATACAGATCCCATCTCCTTTGCCGGCCCCGGTGGCGGCGGGATAACGTCCTCGTCTGCCGATCCAAGGGTCGCGGGTTCGATTCCCGTCGGAGTGGGATTTTTGGAAAGTCACGACCAAAACTCTGGTAAGTGATGTCCGGTGCCCATAGATGCCCTATCGTTTCACCAATGAATATCATTTCGCTGACTATTGCCGGCGTTTACAGTCCCTTCAAAATTGTAGTCCTCCAGCGTTTTCACCGCGATCTCGGGGCTGATGTAATCCTCCTTCAAGAGGTAAAGGAGGACATACAGATACATGTAGTCTGGGATACGAACACCTTTGAGGCTATCGGCAATTTCGCCGATTGTCATTCTGGCACCACCACCATAGTCCGAAATGGCATTCCATTCTCTCATGTTCGCCGCCACGCCTCGGGTCGAATAACGTCTGTTATCGTGAACGGCACCCACATCACCATTATTTACGCTCCCTCCGGTGAGCGTGCGACAGCAGATCGCAAAACTTATTTTAATGAACATCTCCTCCCCTACCTATATTCCTGGTCGGGGAAGGCCATCTTGGGTGAGGATTTCAACTCCACCTACCGCCGAGAGGGTAGTGCCTCGAACAAGGATAGAATGACATACAGGGTTCGTCCGGAAAATAAGTGTACTGATTTTTTCCCGCCGCTCCAGGCGCGCCCAGCACCGCTCTGACGGGCTTCAATTGGAGGGGGGTATGTTGGCAAGCGACGTTGAAAAAAGCAGTCGACTCTGAGCTGTGGTGTAGTGAGGAGCTCTGTTAACGCGAACCTCCACGCTCGACCACGTCACGGAACGCGATGCCGAAGTTTTTGGAGCAGCGTTATTCCATGAAATTTTCGGTAAAGCTTGAGTAATCGTCCACCAAAACTGTCGGTATGATTAACCAGGCTTACGGGGAGTCAGCCATGTCCAGAAACATGATCTTTCGGTGGCACAAGATGTTCGTGGAGGGCAGAGAAGAGGTCGACGACGAACCACGGCCTGGACGCCCATCAACGACACTCACCGACGAAAATGTGCAAAAAGTTCGCGATGTACTGAACTCTGATCGTCGTCTTAGTGTTCGAATGATAGCAGAGCAGTGTAATGTGCCAAAAACAATAGTGCACGAGATTATTAGGAACCAATTACAGATGCGAAAAATTTGTGCAAAGTTGGTGCCGAAAGTGCTCAGTGATGATCAAAGACTCAATCGTTTGGAAATCGCGACACAACTTGCGGATCACTGCAAAAATGATCCACATTTTTCAGAGAACGTTTCTGTTCCCGAAGATAAAGAGGAGTTTGAAAGGAACACGATACGGGACTTTGGAGGCCGTGGAGTCAAAGAGGCCGTGACGACGTGTCTTCGAGAGGTTCCCGATGATGCCTTCGCGGGAGCGTTCCAGGAATGGGAACGCCGCTGGAACAAGTGTATCGACTCACAAGGGTCCTATTTTGAGGAATATTAGCTTAAGATATGTAAAAGTGTAATAATTTTTTTTTCCTGAGCTCAGTACACTTATCTTCCGGACGAACCCTGTATTATCCAAGCCGAGCACTCTCACTGATGCTCGACTCCATTGGAGTGATTGACGCAGTGCGTTCTTTCTGCGCCTGCCCCGCCCCCTTCACGCGGTCAGGGCGTAACCCTCGGACGCGGATCGAATACCTTTTCCTCTCGGCATCACTTAAGAATGACGTCCAGAGAGTGGACACCCACCCAGAGTCCTTCTCTGATCACTGCACGCTCATCATGAGTGTTACGTGCCCGGATACAACCCCCGCCTCTCATGCCCACCTCTGCGGTGCCGTGTGGCGCATGGACCTCCTCGTGCTGGAAAACCCAACTCGCCGCGACTCCATCCGCAGCCGGGTGTGTGAACTGATCGTGGCATTCCGTCCCGGTGCAGACCTCGCGGTATGGTGGGACGAAGTTTTCAAACCCCGAATTGACACATGTTAAAAAAAATTACAGCATCTCCTTCTACCGCCGGGCGCTGAAGGAGCTCCTGCGTAAGGATGTTGCGCCGGAGGATTTCCACGCCCAAATGTCGTCTCTTAAAAAATTATACTCGGCCACGAATTTCAAAAATACGCTCCCCAAAAATGGCAAAAAGAATTAAACACAGACGGAGCCCCTTACGCTATCCGAGCTTCGGCGGTCGATGAAATCCAACTCCGGCTCCGTCTCAGACAGAAACTCTGTCAGAGAATCTGCCACCCGCGACACCGACCTCCTTAGGGAAGCGGCCCGGCACTTTCAAAACATCTTTAACAGGTATCCTCCGTGGACGGAGGGAGACACACCCCCTCTTCCCCCTCTCCTCTGCTGTCCTCGACCAAAAAAGGCGATCTAGGTCGAGACATAAGTTCAGACAAACTGGACTGCGTCTCCTCCATGTTCCCAAAGGGCAAAGCGCCCGGCTTGGACGGCCAACACTTTGAATTTTATTTCGCGTACTGGGATGTTTTTAAACCTATTTCAAACAACCTTTTTAATTGAATTTTAATTAGCGGCTCTCTGACTGCAAGTCAGCGGACCGCCGTGATAACCCTTATACCAAAGATTACGCGGCCCGAGTCGTTCAACGACTTCTGTCCAATCGCCCTTTTAAATGCCGATTATATAATATTGGCACACGTCCTGCGCTATAGAATGACTGCTGTTTACAGCCATTACAGACTTAAATCTGATCACCCTGAATTTTCGGCTCTTTCCCAGCTTCAAAACTCTAATTATGACTACTATAATCCTGGAGTTCATGCAATTAAGAACAGCGAAAAAAAATTCCACAAAAGGTATGCAAGCATTGGTGGAACGGATGTGGCTGCCCCCGGTGCCGGACACACTTCGCCAGTGGTTGAAGAGTTGCTTCACAGGATATGATTCAAACTAATCGATAACCCTCAAAATATATAATGTATATCTTGTGAACCTTGCCTTATTATTTTCTTCAACATTATTGCATATGATCACAATTTTATATGCAGATTTATGGATGTATATCTATATATGTATGAGTATATGTTTTTTATGTTTATGTGTATATATGTGTATGAATATATTTATATGGGAAAAAATATTCTGTAACCAAAATCTATAAGCTGATATTATGCACAATGTAAACACTTGCTGTGTAACGTATGAACTGGACCGAATAAAAATTAATTGATTCATAGATAAGCGGTTAGAGCATCCGCCCGGCAAGTGGAGAGATCCGGTTTTCAAGTCCCGGTCGAGGAAATATTTTTACATTCGCCGTCTGCTTGATTCCGTGTTCCCCACCTCTCCTGTGTTCGTCCTTCATGTGTCTTCCTATCCCCTTCCTTTATATCTTTTCCTATATATGTATATATGCAAATACATATGTATGCAAATACATATATCTTCAAATGCATATATGAACATCTTCATGCATGGCTGGTGCCCTACCACTTCAAACTCCACCATCTTTCGGTGGCTTGCGGGGTATTGTGAGGAAGTAAATCACCCTGCAGGCATATGGGAACCTCAGCAAGTTGGACTGATTGCCGAATTAGATCGTAAGCAGCGTAGAGAAGCTAGATTGTTGAGAAGTTAAAATAAGTTGTCACGATAAACGTAGTGGAGTATTTAGATTATTAGAGGAGCAAGGATGGTAAACACACATTGAGCGAAGGTTAAATTAGAGAATAAATCTCTTGCGTGAATTGGAAGCTGTTTTCTTCAGTGATAAAGTTTAATGTGTATCCATAGCATCAACTATTAGACGTACTACGGTAGGGGAGATCATGAAATCATGTGTTGGACCGACCGATTTGAGCTTTCGAGTTTTCTGCGATCGTTAAGAGATCAGGACCTCAAACACTTCCAGACCGAGAACATTTTATAATATGCGTTAGGGTATTTTCAGTCTCTATATTTTATCAAATCATTACAAAATAAAGGAAAATGCAATGGATTCGTCATATTTCGCAATTGAAGTAAGTCATGCTTGACTGCGCAATATTTCACTTCTCTCCTTTTTCTAAGGAGTCCTTATTTTTCCATTCCTGTTTTATATTCGTTTGATCTGTGCTAAATATGCTGAAATTGTTTTCAGACATGGAGAGATTTTCTTTTGCTTTCATAATATTCCTAATTTTGGTGAATTTGTCGCTTGATTTTTAATTGCCTAAGATGAAAGTATTTTTTGTGGCCACCGTGTCTTACAATTGCGGAAAATGACCGTCACTTTTCGCGCAAGATACCTTCTCGATGGTGTGAATGAACCGCTCAACACACCCCGTCGCGATGGTTGGTGGCTTGCAGTGAGCCACGTAGATATGAATTTGCAAATGTAAAAGGTTTTTAGGCCTTGAATTTTGATTTCCAGTTGCTTTGGAACGCATTTCAATAATGGTAGATTAATTACAATTAGCAATTTTCCACAAAAATATTTTAATATATAAAATAAAATTAATTTATAAATTTAATATATAAAAATATTTTTGTGGAAAATTGCTAATTTTAATTAATTATGTCATTCCACCATATCACGCCTGAAACGTCTCTTTTTAACAAATGGTAGGCTAATGAAGCAATAAAATGACAGAAATATTAAAAGCAATTGAAAGTAAGTCGAATCAAATTACATATACAGAACTATAGCGACTCCGCGTCTCTCCGTTTTCAAAATATAGTTATAAAATAATGCAATGAAATGATTCAAATTGATAATCTCTATTGCTGATCGTCACAAGCAAACGATAGTATCAACATTCTTCAGATTAAAAAAAGAGACAAGTATTAACCTGAAAAGTGTGCGATTGCGCGCCTGCCGCCGCTTTAATTACAGAAGAAATGAACGCGCTGCATCTGTGGAATTAACAAGAGAGGCGTGGGCGAGAAGTATCCAGGAAGAGTGAAGCCAGAGCCCATCGAGGAAGCCGACACGTGAGCTAAACTGCAGAAGTTTCGCGCCGCCGAAAATAACCAATTAAAAGCGGCCGGGGAGGAAGTTTCAATCGGAGTGGGAAGGGGTCCTAAGAGGCCCCGATTGCTACTCTACTGAGGGGGGCTGGGGCGGCCGTTTTCGGGGCGGCGAAGTGGAATATGAATGCCCACCATCATCCCTCGGAACCTGATCGGTCCAATCTCTTAAAGCACCCACTGACCTATTTTGAGATTCGACCTCTCCCCCTCCCCACCCGCCTCAACGAGGTCTCAAAATAACACGGCGAGGTTTTTTGGAGAGATGCAATAACTGGAGAAGAGTTCGTCCAGGTAAGAAATCTATTCTGGCACTCTGTTTTTCTGTTTCCTTCCGACAATTCACTCTTGAATATAATTCAGAATGACACGAGTGCTGCGTGCAACTGAATTCCCTCATACAGAGCGCTGTACGAAAGAAATCCAATTATTTTTTAAAGGTAATTATCGAACATATTTGCACATACACTTAAAATTATTCAAAGTACTTTCCTTGGGCTCCTGATACACATTTTTTCCAGCGACTCTGCCATGACCGGTACACGCCCTGGAAGGCGTCTTTCACGACCTCTCGCAAGGTCTTCGTTTGATTGGATCTCTTATATTGAAGAAAGACGGATTCCTTTCAGTGCTACCTTGGTCGAAGAGAACAAGTTGAAGTCTTCTGGGGCGACTTCAGGACTATAGGGGCGGGGGATGCAGCTTTGACACCTGGTGTTTGGCCAGGAAATCACGGAATTGTAGCACGTTGTGACAAACAATTTAAACACGACTTTGGCGCACACTTTCCTCATCGCTAAATCTTTAGTAACAATGAAAAACACAACAGTAGACGACAAGTTAAGTTCCTTAGCCACCATATTGATAGTCAATCGGCAGTCAGAGTGGTTGACCGCCGCCTAGAGCGTTGTTCGTCGTGAACCTCTTCCCGGCCCTCCTTAAATGCCTTTGACCACCGATAATATTCGGTCCTCCACTCAACACCGTCCATCTCAACTCTTCCTCCGCTACTCTCACTCCAATACTCGCTATTTACCGCGGTAAGATTCACTAACATGGTTCCAATAAACCTATACTTTAAAATCCAATGCTACATTCCGCAATTACACCCTCGACGTATTTTGTTAAACTCTGTCCGAACATATTCACAAACGCCTAAAATGCATCCCAAATACGTTAAAATAAATGGAAACTCAGTATTCCACCCGAAGTTTAGTTTGGTAGTCGAGGGCTTAACTGACCTTGTACTACTTAAAGCACAATTATGACAAACACTCAACAACAAAATGAGACGGTCCAGTAGCTCGTTCCTTCCCTGCTCCACCTGTGGTTACTCGGGAGGAACCCGAAATGCATTTCGCACAGCTCGCATTTTGGCATTTCAGGGTGAAGTTGCAGAGAGTGTGCCCAGAGGCGTAATCCGGAATCGAACCCGCGCCCACCGGACTACAAACAAGCGTTCCACACACTTGCGTGCAACGATCCCACACTCTAATGGGCGATAACGAGGTTTTGACAAATCGAATTTCGCATTGAATAGTTTCCAGGATAGCTCAGATCAAGTGATGACATATATTTAGCTTGTCGTGGAGGAAGGACTAGTGCGTTCCGATGACCCCTAGAGCTGTGCTGGCTGGAGTATTAATATTTGCACCTGGTAGGGTCACCCATATCAGATAGGTCGAAGGTTAGGAGCCAGACGAAAGGTAGTCCACGCAGCGTCTGTTCCTCAGTGAGGCGGCTGCAAAGGCGTCTGGGCCCAGTAGGGCGGCCATTAAGTGATGGTGTCACATTAAAAACACTATTGAGGAAGGCAACGGGAAACCACCTCAATTATCATTCCCAAGAAAATAATAATGGACGCAAAACAGAAATTGAGTCCTGGCAACTGCGGGACTCGGCCCAAAGGGCCGTGTGTCGTGCCCGGCAGCAAGGGAGGCAAGGCTTCCGCGGTCGTCATCCCACGAAACCCTTGCAGGGAAGATATAAGAGCAGCAGGACAGAAGAGGCAGAAGAAGACGAAAGTAATTATAATAGTAACATGGAACGTCAGGACAATGTTGAGGACAGGAAAATTAGAAAATATTAAGCAGGAGATGGAAAGAGGTAATATAGATGTTTTAGGTCTCTGCGAGGTGAGATGGAAGGATAGCGGGGATTACTGGAGTGACAATTATAGACTGATATACAGCGGCGGAGACGAGAGTCAGCGAAAGGTTGCCATAATATTAAATAAAGGGGTAGGAAGAAGCGTAGTCAACATAGATCAAGCAACAGATAGAATTTAACTCGTCGAGATTAAAGCAGAGCCGACGAACTTGGTCATTGTTCAGGTATACATGTCACCGAGCAACCACAAGGAGGAAGAAGTCGATAGGATGTACGATGAGTTAGAGGATATAATCGCGTGTGTTCCTGAAGGGGAACATTTGATAGTGATAGCGTATTCGCATGCGACGGTAGGCGAAGGAAGAGAGGGTGGTGAGGTGGGGGACTATGGGTTAGGCACGAGGAATGAACGCGGGGAGAAAGCGATTGAATTCTGGAAGAGACAGGGGTTAGTCATCACCAACACATGGTATAGACATCACAAAAGGCTTAGGCATACATGGAAAATGCCAGGTGACTCAGAAAGGTATCAGTTAGATTAAAAAATGGTTAGGCACAGGTTTAATAACAATGTAATAAATTCGCAGAGTTTCCCAGGAGTGGATGCGGACTCTGACCACAACTTAGTTGTTATGAAATGTAACGTCCGATTCAAGAAAATAGGGCAAGGGCGGTAGGTTAGGAAATGGAACGTAAAAGCATTAAATGGATTAAAAAGGAAGCAGTATTAGCAGGCTGTAGAGAAAATGATGGATGACGGTAAAGGATTGAGTACTATCGAAGAAAAATAGGAATGTATCAAGCAAGGGATATCGGAAGCCGCGAAAGACACTATAAGAACCGTTAATGGGGAAAGGATAAGGGAACCATGGGTCACGGATGAGATGATTGCAAAGCTGGATGAGAGAAGAAGATGGAAAAATGTCAACACAGAGTTAGGCAAAATGAAGAACAAAGAGTTAAACAATAAATTGAAAAGGGCCACGAATAACGCAAAAGAAGAATGGTGGAAAACGCAATGCAAGGATATGGAAAGTTTACAGAAGAAGGGTGAATTGGTGCTCTATACAGCATGGTTGACTTATTATCGGCAAGTAAGAAGGCAAGATCTGTGCTAACAGTTAAAGATAAGTGGGGTAGGATAATAGTTGAACCAGGAAAAATCCAAGAGAGATGGAAGGAATATGTAGAAACACTGTATGGTAAAGAGCTTAGGCCGACAAGGTTAGACATAGAAAAGGAACATGACGTAGAAGAAGATAGCTTAGGTCCAGGCATACTCGACGATGAAATAGAAAGGCATTAAAGAAGATGAAAGCAAATAAGGCCGTGGGGGTGGACAATATTCCTGTGGAACTGTTGAAATGTTTAGGAAAATGTGGGATGGAAACTCTATATGGACTGATTCGTAGTATCTATGAGGAAGGAATCTGGCCGGATGATTTTGTGAGATCAGTGTTAGTTCCTCTTCCGAAAAAGGTAAAGGCTACATCATGTGAGGATTACAGAACAATAAGTTTGATATCCTACGCAGCTAAAGTTGTTCTCAGGATCATCAACAAAAGGATAGAGAGTAAGGCAAATGATTACTTAGGGGATGATCAGTTTGGGTTTAGGAAGGGAAGAGGCGCGCGTGATGCCATTGCAGTAATGAGATCACTAATTGAGAGGAATATAGAATACAATCAGGACGTTTTTGTCTGTTTTGTAGATTTCGAAAAAGCGTTTGATAGAGTGAATTGGGGAAAATTAATGTGTGTATTGCAGATTATAGGAATGGATTCGAAGGACAGGAGACTGATCCGCAACCTGTACATGTCTCAGACTGCTCAGGTGCGAGTGAGGAACGAAGAGTCCGGATGGGCAGTGTTAGGAAGAGGTGTAAGGCAGGGTTGCCCATTGTTATCGGTGCTGTTCAACGAATGTGTGGTAATTATTAAAGAGGCATGGGATGAACTGGAGGTAGGATGACAGTCAGAGGGAATTTGTGAAATCGGTTAGGTTTGCTGAAGACCAAGCATTAGTCGCTCAGTCAGCCAAGGGGTTGCAAGCATTGCTGAGTGAATTGGAGGTTCAGTGCGATAGATATGTGATGAGAATCAGTATTAACAAAACAAAGGTTATGTGATTTTCCCGAAAAAAAAGGCTAAGCCAAACATTAAAATAGGCGGGGAAAAAATAGAGCAAGTAGAACAGTTTACGTGTCTCGGAAGTGTGTTCGATCAACACGGTCAAAGTAGTAGAGACCTAAGGAGAAGAATTGCGCTAGGCAAGGTGACTTTCTCAAGGAGGAGGGAGTTGATGACGGGGACGTTGAGTAGCGAGGTTAAGACAAGACTCGTAAAAGCTCTGATATAGAGCGTAGCTCTATATCAGAGTTTTTGTACGGCGCGGAAACTTGGTCGATGAAGCAGGATAGACGTAGATTGGAGGCTTTTGAAATGTGGGTGTGGATAAGAATGGAGAAGGTGAAATGGACCGAATGGAAAACAAATGAGGAAGTACTAGGTATATTGGGTGAGTAGAGGGGTTTGTTGAGAGAAATCCTATGGAGGCAGGGAAAATGGATGAGAGGTGTATTGAGCGGTAGTGGAATGTTGAAGAAGGTAATAGAGGGGAGAATGTTGGGAAAGTGAGGAAAGGGCAGGAATAGGATAGGGATTTTGGACGGGATGAAGGGAGGAAAGTAGTACACAGAGTTGAAGAGGGACCTGATGTAGATTAGCTTGCTGGATTGGGTTTTGTTTGGAGCAACAAAATGTTTATTCGATAGTTGTGTCCGTCCAAAAACCTACCTTTATCGGTAGATTACCTAATAAATAATAAAACTATATTTAGCGTACATTTGATGTTCACAGGGTTAAATATTAATTATTTAATTAATTATTAAAAACAACTATTAATTAACCTAAAACAAAATTATTAATATAGTGGGTATTCATTATCACTGAAGTAAACACAACAAATTATCTTTCCACTAAACCTTTTTTTCGGTACAACTAGTTTCGACGAATCGGCGTCATCCTCAGGTGCAGAGTTGCTCATAGAGGACCGTCATACAGGTTATACGGTTGCACCTGTACGTGCGCATGTGATGAGTGGGGGGAAGAGGGGAAGGGGGGAGCTGGAATTGGTTGAAGTGGGGGGGGGGGGGTTGAAGGAACAATGATTACCAATGCGAACAGAATTCCTTCGGTCATTCAACCACGGCAGTCCGGGTTCTCTCCCGAGTATAGCCTCGGCCCAGCCACTCCGTTTCATCCGTGATACTGTGATTTTCTACGACCAACAGACCATCCAAATCTTTTAGTAACCAATATTCATACATGGAGCAAAATTAAAAGGAAAACCTAGCAAAGATAAAACTAATTAGGAAAAAAATATCAAAATCAAATATAAGTAAACAAATTAATTATAATTAAATACGAGAATTTGCCGAAATTGGCACCTACCCTGTCAATGCGATTAATTTCACACGTCTTATATGGTTTAGTATTACACGTATGTCTCATTAATGACAGAATACCTCCACCCCCTCAAATGTCAGACAGGCCCCTGTGTTGATCGCGAAGGACACGAGGCGTGACGGTGCCTCCTTTCCTTCCTCTAGGCGTTTCCAATGCTGGCCTGGACATGTTCGTTTCTTCGGTGTGCTACTGGGAGTGAAATAAACTCTCGTCACTTCTCATAGCATTCAATTGAGAATTAACTGCAGTGGAGGGCGACAACGGATACTTTCGGGTTTTGTCCATTGAAGGATTTTGAAATACCCAAACACTAAATGACATGGTTTCAATACATCAATGGAGGATTGAGTCTATTTGATTGAACGAGTGTACTATAATCCTTTCGTGACATTCCGTAACGGTCGATGGTCGTCATATTGATGCACAGGCTTTGCGAATGGGTAAGAAGTATTGGCGCTCTTACAATTAGATAGACTTTCTGAAGTTGGTGTGCTCGAGTTGACTCAGTTGAGTAGTTTAATTGGATGCAATGGAGAGATGAGACCGGGCAGGCGATACCTTTTTTCTAATGATCTTTGCCAAACGGTTCGTTAAGGTGATTTATGAATGTTTGTACTTTCTCTTGAATTATAGGGTTAAAACGAAATTCGACACTGTTTAGGATATAGTTTCCCGATGGAGTAAATGAGCCGACAACTGGCCGGATGACCTCGGTGCATCTGGCTTGGCAGGAGAATGATGGAGAGAAGGGTGGAGGCATCCGACGGTCGAGCAAAATTCGAATTGGCGATTCAATTGTCAGCGGAGGTGACGGCGGTCACAGTGCCTCGGCCCCGGACACCCGGAAAAATATGGGGATCCGCACGTAAAGATATATTTTCGTCTGTCGGCGGTAGTTTTAACGAACATAAGGCCCTTACTTTGCTTAGAGAAAACAAAAAGATGCAAGGGGAATCATGCCTTCATATTATCTGCGTCATAATGACGTTTCTCCGCAGTTGAATCAGTGGTGTGAAAAGTTAGATGAAAAGTCTACTTCTGTCAAAAGCTTAATCTCTGCGCACTCGAAGTACCTCAATTTTAATGACATTATGCAGCGATTACTAATGACTTTCGATCATTATTTTTTACAGTTTTTGGATCGCGAGGGTGATCTCCCATTTAAATTCTCCCATTTAAGCCTTTCGACCGCCGACAAAGTAGATTATTTTCTACGGAGTTTCTTTGGTATGCCCGACGTAATTAGGTTTATCATTACTTCTGCCTGCCTTGGTGCAGTCCAAAAAAACCTTTTCTCTCCGTTCTCTTCTCCGCTAACCAATCATCGCAATATCTAAGAAATAATGCATCCTGGCTAAACTTGGAGGAATTTTTCTGTCTTGTGAAGACACAAATCGCTTGGCTATTTCACCTCAATTTTTTCAAAAATGATCTCTACTTCAATTATTAACTCTCATTACCAAGGTAAAATAGCCGTAGTTCACTCATCTATTCTCGTCGCCTTTTGGAGAGGTAATGTGAGGGAGGGTGGGGTTGAGGATGCCGAGAGGTGAGTTTCAAGCCTCAAACCCCTGCCAACATCAGTAATTTATTGTCGTGGTCCATGAGATTGTACACTTGGGCATTTGACAACCGTATGAGAGTTGAGTATACACACAATGTAGCAATAATTTAAATCGAAGGTTTGTTTTCAAAAGTGACATCTAACTGAAAGACATTTTGAATCTCCAAGATCCAGTTTCTGTTATCGACGGAATGCGTTTTCCTCAGCAGATATTCAATCACCGAATCAAGAATAAAAATAATACAGGGTATATCATAGGAAGTGGAACTGTAGTTTAATTTTAAATGCCGTAGGAAATATGTCAAGTGAAGCTAACAAGACGCTAGTTATCTCATAAAAGCAGCAGTACCTAAAAATTTGAAGGGGTGTGTTTTATTTCAGGCAACTTTAGCTTCTGAGGTGAAACATTCAATTTTCCACGCACAATATTATTAATTTTACCCCGCATTCAAAAAATATAATTTTGATGGCTATTTTGAAATAAATTAGAGTAAAATTACTGATCTCTACCTGAATACGAATTGCAGATGTGGCTCTTCTCAGAGGCGTTTTATCAAAAACCAAATTAGCGGAATGATCGTCGTCACTCCGCGGAAGAGAAGGTTTTAGAGCGGTCGACTGGGAGCGGGAGGAGCGGCAAAAGATGGATACTGCGTCGGAGGAGATATATCCGGCGCCTGTGTTCATGAGTGTGAGCACCCAACGACATGGTCTAGGCGACCCACGCGTTCTATTCGTTTTTCTGAGACTATTCGACTTATTTACCAGAAAAAATTATTTCTAACACATTCTGCCATCTTAATTGGTCCAGAGACGCAAATTGAAATATACCTGTGACACTGGTCTTAGACCATTTCAACAAGAAACCATCTGCTCAGATATAATTAGAACTTGTAATATTGAGTCGCTCCACAACCTTGGGCTGAAATGATCACGATGAATTATGTTTTATTTTCAGGATTCCTCCTCGTCCATGTCTTAAACGAGATATTGGATGAAAAATTACCAAATAAGCGCGAATTAGTCCATCTTTACCCCATCGCTTAATGATAATTATGCGCGAAAAAAGAATTTCACAGTTTCAACGTTTTCTTAAATTGTAAACAGTTTGAGAATGAAACGCGGAAATTGTTGCTTGCATTTGTCCGCGACAACTGTTGATCCCGCCAGCTGTGAAGTGCGTTCTGTCACACCGTTCTTGAATGCAAAATGATTGTCGGCTCCTGAAATTCATCGGAAGTTATGCCTAGTTTATAAACCTACAGTTATGAGTGCAGGAAAGTTTAGACAACGGTGCCGTGATTTCAAAAATGGACGAACAAATGTCCATGACGAAGAGCGAAGTGGCAGACCCAGTATTCTGAACAATGAAATTGTTTCGCTAGTGGAACAAAAATTGCGATGTTATCGTCGATTGACGATTAATGGCCTGGCTGAACAATTTCCTCAACTTGGACGCACTACTGTCTACAATATTGTCACGGAAAACCTCGGATGCATGATGGGTACCAAAAATGCTCACCGACCACCACAAAGACAAAGGATTGGACGAGAGTTTTTGGGCCGTTACCAACAAGATGAATTAGATTTGTTTTCTCTCATTGTGACCGGGGATGATACGTGGATATCCTACATCAGTCCAGAAACAAAACAGCAATGGATGCAGTGGTGACACTCATATTCACCAAAACCGAGAGAGTTTAAGCAAACTCCGTGCAATGAATAAAAGTAGATGTTGCGTTTTTCTGCTATTCTTATCTAATCTAACCTTTCTATGTACGTAATAAACAATTGGAAAAATGACACTGCGATTAGTAGGATTTGGAGACGCCAGAGATAAAGGAGGAGGTTTGAAGCCGCTCCCAACCAGCCTGCAGTACACTGTTGCGACCAGAGATAGAGAGGATTGATTTTTAGCTTTAGTTATTGCAAGCACGTATTATTCAAAGAGAACAATGGAAAGAATGAAATGATAGTGAAGGAGAAAACAAACAATGAAGCCCTAGGTATCGTAAGAGGGGAAGAAAGACGTTGTTAGAAATTGGATGAAGGCAGGACAAGTAGATGCAGCATATAATAGGTAATTATGAGCAGTTGGCGGCGGTTGGACAGATGTTAATGTTGATACTTAATGTTGGAAATATAAATATGAGGTTGATAAATTGAGGTAGGGGGAGAAAAAATAGGTATTTTGTATTGAATTAAGGGAAGTTGACGGTATTCACGGCCTTGGTACGAGTTATTGTGATGCGTAGTGAGCGGTTTAATTATATTTGAGGTACTGCTAGTCGCGGGTACGATCTACAAGAGCCTGAATTCATGGAAAATCAGCCAAACCGGTCGAAATGTTCATTGACTGCCCGAACGGGAAAGTATATACCGTCCCGATGAGTGGAGTCTCACCTTAACCGGTCATTTTCAATAGAAAGCGCATAGAATTGAAACTAAGAAACATGGCTGAAGTGAAAGTGTTGTTTGCGAGAGGAAGAAACTTAAAACTTGGAATAATATATGGTATCTTAACCTAATAAAAAAGGAAAGCAGACAGGGAACGGTTTTTGACAACAAGTACAACATAAATGCAGTAACAGCAATAACTTCCCACCGACGCACTAGGAATACTGGTGGCCGTGACAATTGTCCAATCACCGACGGCTATGCCAAACTAATTCACAAGCAAGTGGAGGCCGCGGGCAGCCCCCGGAGACCACCTTCGGGGGAGTGCGATGAGAAGGTGAAGGGGAGGGGCTGGTGTCGTCTCGATCGAAGGAGAGGGGGAGTCGAATGGATAGCGGAGTGGACGAGGGAATGAAGGCGGATCTCCCCCTGGGAAGTGCGTTGAGCAAAACACGCAAGATAATAAACGGTCGTGAGCTCAGTCATTACTTAACGCCCACGCCGGATGAGCGCAGGGGCCGCCACACCCCGGAAACCACCCCCCCATGCCCTCCCCTTATCCGGGCTCCCTCCAATCTCCACCAATTAACCCTCACCCCGCCGGGGCTGTGAATCAAAGCCTCAGCTTCCGTGAATCTGGCGATTCTTGCGAGCGGGAGAGGGCGTTCTAATCGCCTAGGGGGTGTCCTCGGAGGAAGGGACTGGGGTTGGGGAAGGAGTGAGGGTGGGAGGGGGGCTGGCTAAGGGCTGACGCGCCGTAATAACCTTAATAACATTAGTGGGAGAGGGTGATGACAGTGTGACGAAAGGGAGATTGGCGGGACCTGCCTCCTCCACTGCCCTCGAATTGGCGCCTCCCTTCACCTGCAGAAAACTATGCGCGAAGCGGCGTATCCACGCGATGGAACTGGCCCCTCTCCACACCCAATCGAGGAATGTTTAACGGCCGGATGAACGACAGTGGAGGACGGATATAAATGGGCAAGCGATTACTGGATAATTTTTAAATGATACGGACCTTCAAATGGCTACCTTTCTCAGTTGCAATTATAGAACGAATGTTGTTATAATAAATCACAAATTTCCCAAAAAACTATAAAATCTAATTAATGTTTCCTTGAAATTAGAGTAACTTAAATAGGGTGTTAGGTGACAGATGAAACAAAGTGTGTTTTAAAACAATGGTACTTAAAGATTCTCTGATTTCCCACCCGTGTCTGTACCATCACTCGTGGCCCAGCTTCTCCCCATGCAAAGCAACATCACACTCCGTCCAATATCACGCACTTTTCCGCGTCATATCCCTTCCAAAATCATGCACTGTGATAACACCACACATCTTCACAATCCCAATTCTCACGCACTCCACATCATTAGACTATACTACCATTAAAATCAAGTATTTATGGGGGCCAGGGACTAAGGACTATTAAATTACTATGTTCTATGCAACACGAGTCTAACGTAACATCCTGCAATAAAATTAACAATTTTTCAGTTCTATATTCTTAATTTCTAACTACCTTCATTCCATTCAACAAACTAATTATTTTCCTTCTTCTTCCTCGCTTGCCCAGAATTTTCTCCTCTATCTGTCCACATGTCACTGTCACTCAACATGCTCGACTTCTATATCGACAATAATGAACAGAACCACACATCTCAATGTAGAACTTTCAGGTTCAATTTACTCTCATATTACATTACCTCAGGGAAATTCCTGTCGATAAAATAAGCACCGATAAATTAATTTTGAAATGTTTTTATGTAGATACGTTGTGTACCATTCCTGAACTGTTCATCCTCTTTTTAATAATTAGCTCTCATAGACATCCACTTATTGATGACCCTAGGAACGGTGTAATGCTCGTCTGAAATCAAAAGTTTTGCTCTGTAGTCCTCACAAATGACTTCCATTCCACTTTTCGGAAAAGACACTGAATTAACACTGATCTGACCAAGTATTCCGGCCAAATTCCTCTCGCATTAATACCACGAATTAGTCCCAATATTAAAACTATTTTTTTGGATAAGGTTAATAATATTAATATGGAGATATTTCCGGCCACAAATAAGTCCAATAAATACTGTACCTTCCACGTTTTCCTAAACCTTGAAGTGATTTTGATGGGATGTCAACTGTCACCTGAACCTTATTTGAATTCAACTCCGTTAATGCTCAAATCTCTCTGCTCAATCTCTCGACGAAATATGACCGAGTCTTAGCTACTTCCATCTACGATATATTCTCTTTCTATGCCTTAGCTTTCTGTACTAAGATTTTAGCCATTTTGATGTTCTATGATATCTTTCTATTTCTTCTGAATCTTTTTGGTCCATAAAATAATTAACACGACGATTCTTTTTTATGGTGTCCAGATTTTCCCTTTTCACTTCCTGAGAGTGATTATCCTTCCTGCGCAATGCTAACAACTGTCGAAAGTGGGTCAGAGCGTTAAAAAATAGCTCATCCTTCTCTTTCCCGGCTGAGAATCTCTCCCGCGAGGATTGGCCATTTCTCGTCGCGTCCGAGCACACGAAAGAGATTCAATTCGCTCCCAAAGCTCCCCTTTCCGATTCCTTCCAGAAAGGTGTCGCTCATTTCGAACCCCCACTTCTCCATTATGTGGTGATCAACCGGAAAACTGATCACGTGGAGGATTAAGCCGTTATCTCGCAGAAAGGGTTCCGAGACTATTGATTTTAATCACTTTTCCGATAACATAACCAGCCCACACGATTTAAATTATCTGGCCGTCGTTTAGAATTGATTGCCTAAATCCGTTTTCCTTCTTGCAGAACCTTTGAAATTTCTAAATTGACAAGGACACTGAGGTCAGTCAGCGCGGATCGAGGATGTCATACTGCAGAAAACGGAGAAATACAAGGTTTGTATAAAAAGTATTGGTAACAATATTTCCCTGGCGTGTGCTTCAAGTGTTTAATTGAGACCGTCAAATAAGTGCACATAGTGGGTCGGAGAACATATCGGCACTGATAAGATGGTAGTGCACTCACCATTATTACTGAAAATTTGGCGTTGCGAAAGACCTGCTACCTACTAAACTCGTCGTCTCGAATGTCTTTGAACGGACAATCAAGGGGCAGAGTCGAGTGTCTACTTGCGAAGACCTGCAACGCCATCACAACGATTCCCCAACCCTCTTACAGTCCCGACATGGCACCAGCAAACTATTTATTATTCCCAAAAGTGAAATCCGATATCCATCAAAGGAAACCACCATGGGACCCTAGAAGATCACAATCGTCCAAGAAGCTTGCGCCCGTACCCTTAAGGACCTTCCGGAATCCACCCACCAGGGAGGCTTCGAGTCGTGCCGACGTGAAGTGCCGAAGTGAAGATAAGGGGCCTTCGGAGGAGGAGACGAGTCGGCCAAGGCACCCGTTTCGCCCCACTCCCCGACGCAGGGAGAATCCTCTCGAAGGGATCGCTCCCCCTGGCCTCCCCTCCTCCTCCTCCTCCCACGGGGAGGGAGACGTGGGGCACCCGAGAAGGGAGGACTCTCGAGCATCACCCGCAGGTCGTTGGCCACTTTTCGAACTGCGTGGCCAAGTTTCCACGGACGGAAAGTTGTTGTGCGACCAAAATATGTCATCAGAGACCGTTCGGACCCGTCCCTCGTCCATGGTCATCGCCTTCAAGGCCTTCGTAGTTGACCCAATTCCTTAAGCAATTGTTACAACATGGACGGCCCGAAATGTACTTCAAATAAATGATTCGGATTAGATTGGTTGGTTATGGATCTAGAAAATGAAAATAAAAAGTTTAAAAAATTAAAAGTCTTTATGTTCCACCTCTAGCGCAAAGCAAAAAGTTTTTTAAATCCATGAAAAACCTCGGCAATAAATTTGGTTGTGGATTTCGTCCGATCTCATCACAATATTATGTAGAATTGGACGAAATTAGGAGAAAATGAAGCTAAAATTCCAAACCCATACCTTAAAAGCACATGCAATTCATCAGTACAACTTTGTGCCCTATTTGCGTGATGTGTGAATGCTGGAAAAGTTGAAATTCATTTTGCGGCACACGAATATTATCAACATTGAAATAAATTAATTCAAAAATAAGTCTATCGTTCTTATTTATTTGAAAAATTTCATTTTCTGAAGATTGAAATAATGTTTAAACTGTGTCAAATGATAAAGTGTGGGGGGAATCAATTGATTGGGGGACATTTTGGAGGAAAGAGGCACAGTCTACGTTATGTGCCGGTCATTGCACTTCCTTCCACCCATGTGATTCATCCATTCCGTAGATTAATATGAAAGAGGTATTGGATTGATTCGATAGTTCACGTGCTAGATTTCCTGCGTTGTTTGATTTGATACTCCGAGGATGTGTCCAATGGTAGGCATTATTCTCGCTTCTCTAATTCCAATGAAGCGAATAAGGCGACATCTTACCGTTTACTCCCTCTCCGTCTGCTAATACGCAACCCGTACAGAACTTTTATGTCTACGAAATGAATAAAACAGTCACATAATTCTAAATCTACATCTCACCCTTCGGACCACTGTGACGGCGTATGGCAGGAGGTGTTTGGTCACCAGCAATTAAAGTAACGATTAATTAATGGGCGATGAATTGTTTGCTAATGTTTAGATTTCGAATCGCGCGAAAGGGTGAGAAATTTCATCTCATAGAGATCGAGTCTGTAGCCAATCTTTGTTAGCTTATAATTTTATCCTCCCCTACTAATGCAACTCTCACGGTAGCTAGCAGTGAACTAGCTAACCTCACTAATCAACGCAAAGGCCGGCTAGAAAAGAAAAGAAAGAGCTCTCCTAACACTAATCCCTTTACGACGAGTACAATCCACGCATTAGAGCTGGAGTTAATTTCCCTGCGTCACCCATGAGTTTTCCAGGAATATCTGGTACCCAAAATACATCGCACAGATTAAACGAGCCGAGACTGCTAGGAGACACCAACGGGAATCGAACCCGGGCACTGCTGCCATCAACCCAGTGCTTTGTCTACTGGACTACGATGCTCACAAAAAACTAGTAGCAATAGTACAACGTTTGTTGAGACAATATCGTAAACACTGCTGCCGACCAGTATGTCTTTTCAGATTTCCCAGCCGTTCTTCTACGAGTGCAAATAATACGGGAGGCTATACTGCTACTGCTACTGCTGAAGCACACACTCTCCCATCAATCCACCTTCAGAGTGGCTCAACTAAATTCGATGAATCCGATTAAGATACAGGATACATTCAGGATATGGATATTGAGGCACACTAAACATTGTGTACTAGGCATTCTCTGTTCCCAAGACTTATTGGTGTAAGACAACATTTTATAGTTGTCTATGTAACCATCGAAGTTCTTGCAATTATACCGCCATTGATTTTTATTCGACACTCCCATAGCGTGAATAAAAATTAAAACTGCTGCAGATCAGGCACAATACCTCAAATGGTTCGACTATCTATCGATAGTAACAGTAAATACAATAGTGGATTTACAGGCCCACCAACATTTAAGTTGGTAGTGTCCGTGTTAATTTCAACATTATCTCGTTAATTCCACCATTTAAGCTCACTAGATGTAGTATTGTTTATTCAATGGATCTAAAATCGATATTCTATCCTCATTCGATGCCCTATGGTGTTGGAAAACACTACTCTAAGATATTCAACTCTCTATGAAGTGCACTGATTGATGGGAGAGATTCAAAAGACGCCGCCTCGAGGCACCATTCGCTTTTTATCGTCATATCGTAAACAATTGGACTCTCGAATAAGGACAGATTTAGGCACGGAACGAAAAACGCCCCAACAACGCAATAACGATGTTCGAGAAAACTTTCATACAAAGCTGAAGAATTAAACTCACCCACTTTGAAATCCATGGCCGAGCACGAGTTCACGTACCTAGAAAAAAAGAAAAAAGTTTGGTCATAAAAGATGGATAAAATGTTTCACAAAATTTAGGTTAAAGAACATGATTGGTGAAAGATGAGTGAGATAATCCTTAGGCCTTCATTTGATTTAAAGAGCGAGTGGAAGAAAGGCATCGGATGAGGAACCATTCAACGGGGGAGGAACTAAGGTCCTGCCACCAAGACTTCGCAAAAGTTTTCTTAAAAAGAAATTCCCAGGCTCCGATCTGTATTTGAGAAATATATTCGAAGATGAGACCGAAACACATTTTTATAAAAAACAAGTAGTTCCAAAAACGTAAAAGTCGTGCGGCATCGGTCATCAGTTTTAGAATTCAACGGTGTCAAAGAATGTGTCGGTTCATATTTTTATCACTTTTCGGAATAATTTGCAATTGAAATGAAAAAATCGAAAAGTCTTCTCTGGCTCCAGATGGTTTTCTTCGTGAGCCTACTTCGGGAGATCTTCGACCAAAAGACAGGAATATCCCTATCCCTCTCGATGTATCCATTTTGGCGGGACGTCGTATTTGGGTGTTGGAGTCAAAATACAAGGCTCCCTTGAGGCTAATTGAGAGTGAATTTGCCTCTCCCACTTAACGAATGACCAAGCACCTATTTATTTTATTTATTTATTGTAGTACCCTGTAAGCTAGGGTATGTGGCAGGAGGTGAATACACACTAGACTGATTTAGACCCGAATAAGACCCTACCGCGGTCGGACAATGTTATTCTGATTCCTTATTGTTCGTGGAAAAACCGGCATCTTAAATCTATCCGTTCCAACCTTAATCTCTTTAATTTTATTTACATGATCTCTCCTACCGCTGTACGATGGGGCTAATAATGCATTTTCAACATCACTTCTAAAAAGATGCCCTTCGAATAAATGCGAGATATTTAATCTGTAATTTAACCTTCGCTTCATTGAGTGAGATCTCCTCTAATATTTTAGATACGCTACTAAGTATATCATAACAACGTTTCACAAATCTAGCTCCTCTACGCTGCACGCGATCCAATTCGGCGATCAATCCAACCTCGTGAGGATCCCATCATATACTAATTGCAGCATATCCTATGAATGAGGCCTAAACAGCGAAAGATAACATTTCTCTTCGACCCTTGCATCACTTTTGCCAAGTCTCTTCTAATAAATCCTAATTTTTGTTAGCTCTCCATACATTCCCCATAGTATGTGTTTCACCCAGGAGAGATCGTTAGTGAGGATAACGCCTAGGTATTTAATCTAGTCGATCATCTCTAATTGGCACTTCATCGCACCTCTCGTAAGGAGATTAGAACACCGCATAAAATACTCTGGAGAGTCCGTCAAAACTTCCGCGATATTGGATATGGACCCAACGGACATCTTAGTAGTTTGTGCCATTTCCTTGGAGCGAACTGTCGCTCCACGAAGAAGTAACCCAAACATTTCTACCCGTGTGTGGGCGATAACTTCATCGCGTGGCACTACGAAATCGACACGCTCCAGGAGTTCTTAACCGCGTGAATATCCAGCATCCGAAAATTAGGGTAACTATGGAGATGGTCTGTCCTTCCAGGGTATCTAGATCCATCACAAGGAATACGGTACCCTGGGACACGGTAGTCTCAAAAACGGAAGTCTCCAGTATAATTTATCACTTTCACGTAGATACGATAGCGTTTAAGTATGTGCACCAATTTATTGTGAATGACTTTAGCAAAGGTTTGCAAGTAATCCGAAAATACAATGAATTGAAAACTAAAATCGTTTGAAATATTAAATCTAAGGTTAAAGATGTACTGCCATCTGTGTGTTTGAGTAAAGGATTTTTTGAACCGTATTTTTGAACGTAAATATTTCTAGAAAAGTATATCCAAATAGGACCTAGCCTATGTTAGTTAATGAATGTTTTCCCTATTAATGCAAAAAATTAGACGTCCTTACCGTCTTGGCTTGACATGTCTCCAAGAAGAGAAACAAATTTATTTTCAAATGAATAAATTATTAGGATATTTATCTTAATTTACGATGATGGTGATTTTGGTTTTGCACACCGTGATGGACGACAGAACGTAAGTCAAGTGGTGAAGGGGTAGGAATACGACCGCTATATTAAAAAGCTCGGAGTGACGAAGGAATTTTTCTGATTGAAGAAATTTTTCTTAGATAGCCGGATGTCAGTTCGTGTTTGAGATTTCTAAAGAACTAGCTCTTATCATAAGGTAATCTACCGGTTAAGGTAGGTTTTTGGATGGACAAAACTATCAAATAGCTATCAAGCAGCTACATTCTTAAATTTGAGAACTAGCCATATGGACATAAATTATATGGCAGATGATTTCAAGACTATTCCTTCATTTTGAGTTTTAGAGGCACGAAAATATCTTTTGTAGACGCATGAACAACGCATTGAGTAAATGTCACTCAATAATGCTCACCTTACCTTTGGTGTAATTGACGGTGCCAATTACATCGAGTTAGTCAATCGAGATTGATTGATTCATACTTTAACTGCCAAGGTAACTTGGTCATATTCCACCAAAGAGTAATAGAAATATCCTTCTTTAAGTAGATCACACACCTGAGATTGACGACACACCGACATGTAAATGACCTTTTACCATAAAAATTACAGATTTCGTTGTGATGCAGTAGAACTGTTCCATAATAACAGAGACGAAAATTCTTTCAATTGGCCACGTATAAAAAGATATATTTCCGACGAAGCTCTTAATCATTTTCAAGCACTTCAAAAGTATTCAGTTCATCAAAACCATCCGAAAATAAATCTTCATCAAGTGGAAAATTTACAAGAGTTTCCGTGTATGCTATTTCATCTTGTACCGATTACAGCGAAGTTTATCTTCTTATTTAATCTTATCTTTGACCATTGAGAGAAAACAACGATAGATGAGGTAATTTGCTGGCAACATCACATGTTTTCATCATAGAAAAGGTACGGTTGGGTACAAATATAAAATATTGAATAGCAAATGTACCAGGGTATCCATTGTAAATAGTATATGCGATTTATTCACGACGTACGATACAATAAATACAATATTTTGTATGTTTGTGGACACCGCGGAAGTCCTATTATCGGACATACCGCAATTCAATTATTCGAATTTGGGTCCCTTGCCCTTTAAAGAATCGAGGACGTAAACGCACGAATTGGGAAGGAGGCACTGGTGCACTGATTCTCAGACAGCAAATGGCTACATCACAAAACGATTTTCAACTCGCGAAAATAATTACTCGCGTCAGGCCCGGCTGCGATAGAGAGATGGCCGACTGCTTCCACGTCGATCGAGAGTTTATTTGCCGAGGGAATGGAGAGAACGTGAGTGTGTTCCTCGGCGAGTTTGTGCGAGAGAGCAGGAACGGGTGACCGGGAAGAGGGCGCTGTTTGGGGGTGGGGGAAGGGGAATTGCGATATCCGAACAGGTAAACGGCAGGGGGCGAGGTGGGGGATTGCCTTTAGATCGTCGCGGGCGCACGAGGGGGGGATGGAGTCGTCCTCGGTATTTGCGGAGCTTTCGTCCGGAGGATATTCCGGAATCCTAAACAAATTTGCTAAAACGCGCGTCGATTCCAAGGGAGTTGCCTGCGCATAAAACAACGGAGGATCGCGATTTCGGGGACGACGCCGGGCGTGAAGTCAATACGGTAGCTCTGTCGCCAGGGATGCGACACCCCCAGGCATCTCCAAACCCGGCTGTTGGTCTTGACAACCGTCCTTTAAGAAGGTGCCGCACATGTCATGTTATTGTGTTCCCATGATGGACTTGGGAGAGAGCATGTTCAAGATTTTTGGAAAGATACAGGGTTTAATCTTGACACCAAAGAGGGAATCAAGATGAGCCCACTTCGTGTTGGGAGATGGAAAACCGGAGTGAAATATGAGAAAGACACAAGCGCCTATCCAGAAACAGACACGTCACCGATTCCAGATTCAAGTCATCATGCCTCCATCGCTCCACACACAGAAGAATCGAACGTTTAGGCACAATTTACACAACTTCATTTGAAAATCAAATATGTCTTAAAAACACCCTTTCTTTCAAGGTGAAATCAGGATTTTTTGTTTAAATATCCTCGCAATTCAACGCATATGGGAAAATTTTCTTAATTAGGTACAAGGGCACTTTTATGAATCAATCCCTGGTTCAGACTGCATTAAATAATATTTCCCTAAGCCGTACGGCTTGAGTAAATATTATTTCATATAATCTATCTAAGATTTCATGCTAGGGGACCGCATCAAATGATTTCGGTTGATTATTACGCATATCGAAAGTACTTGTCGTTATATCCCTCAATGAGATTGCTTATTTATTGCTTATAATTCCTCACAAGGCAAGTGTTTTAATTTGTTTAGAATAAAAGACTTGAAAATTCACAATTAGTTGGATATTGTCACCTTAATATATCACTTTTGATTAACCCCGCTTCTATACCTATGAACACCTAAACATTATTCATCTTTCATTCTTTCCATATGCGCAGGAAAGTGATTCTCATGGTACACATTTTAAATCACCTCCGTATATCCATTTACCAGAAATTCACTCGTTTTACCAAGCCCGGAGCAGTCATACTTCTGATTTCCTACGCATCACACTCATTATACGTGATGTCACTTCCCGGCTCCGTAGCCATTATTTAAATTTCTTCCCATGTAACTCTAGCATAGTTTATAGTTCTTCCTTGAAACCTCCACCTCTTCTCACTTCCTGTTGCGAATATATTCACTCCGTATTGCTCTTTCTTTCCTGCTCTCTGCCGCCACCGCCTAATACTGTTCGCATATTTGATAGTTTACAAGCACACCAGTATCCCACAAAACCCTTCCGAGGATTTTATACCCACTTTTCGCCGTGTATACTCAATAATACTCCGGACACATAGCTACCTTGTTCCGTAGCTGGCATCCACTGGTATTCCATATTCCAATCAAATTCCATTTATTCCAGCATCTTCAAGAGTGTTGCATCTCTTACATTTTCACAATTGACGTAAATGGCTACCATAGAATAAAATTAATGGCTATGGCGTTGATTCCTAATTTTAAACTCGTTAAGGATACCTATGGATCGGCCCATCGATCGAATATCGATGCGAATCAGTCCATCGTGCCATCCCCTCTGCGCTTTTGTGGCTCCAACGCCGCGAGAATATACCTCGAGCTGCAGGTAAAAGCCTCAGCGATCGAGTGTTCCAGACGCGACTCCAATATCTTTATGAGAGCAGCGCACCCCTTCCCCCTCCTACCTGCCGTGCGTCGTTCCGCCCCGACGCTCTGGGTGGGGGAGTTGGGGTGGGAGAGGGGTGTGGAGTGCCCTGCAGGGAGGGACCTTGCATCCGGCGCCCGGAATCCTCCGGGAGGAAGGAGGGGTGGGGGAAAGAGAGATGTTTCCTCGCAGCTGGAGGAACTTCCAATCTGCGGCCCACGTTTGGGTCTTCGTCTCCCACCGGCGACTCACACATCCGAGGAGACACTTCTCCTCGATCTCCGATCCTTGATGACGAAGACGTGGGTGCTTTGTGGAATCGTGGAGTTTTTCCGGCCAATGTTCCACGCGAACTTTAAATAACTATAGGTCAGTTTCCACACCTTTACTTCACCACAGAGCATGCATTATCTAAGTTATTTTGACACTCGTGTTGAACATTACAGCAACCTCGCCGTTCCCTCTTCCACCGTCCGGATGCCAGGATATACGATGGAAGACCCACGAATGGAACTCCACGAAGCAACCAAAATCCATTGAAAGCCCGAATATTACGTGGAAGTATTAGCCATTTGACAAATAAAAATCAAATGAGTTGAACAATGACACAGAGTTAATGTATTTTTGCTTTGCATAACATGAGGCATTCGTTTTCCTCCAAAACAATTTGTGCCAACAAATTCTGGAAATTTAAAGCATCAAAATGATAACTTCCCAAGTATGAAAGTGTACAGCACACTAGCTATTAACAGTTACGCTAAATACTATTAGCAAGAACTACATCCTTCCTCAAAAATCCGTGGCGGCTAACAGGGTGACTACAATTAAAGCAGTAGGCGTGGATTTTCCAATGTCTTTTGTTCATTTACTCGTATTCATACGAATTTTCGATAGCCAAGATTTATGATTAATAACCAACACAGCTTCCGTAAGGGTAGATTATGCGAAACCCAACTCGCACTTTTTGTACATGATATATTGAACTCCGATGTAAGCAATATTCCAGTTGATGTGATATTCCTAGATTTTAAGAAAGCTTTCGATAAAGTCCCTCATTGCAAATTACTCGCGAAATTGGAAACTTATGGAATACACAAGAGTATTATTAACTGGATTAAACAATTCTTAAGTGATCGTGTTCAAACAGTCGTCTTGGACGGTGTATCATCCGACACTGTCAAGATCACGTCGGGTGTACCACAAGGAAGTGTCATAGGCTCCCTCCTATTCCTTATTTACATAAATGCCATCAGTACCGTAGTTAATAGCAAGCTCCGTCTTTTCGCCGATGATGCAGTAATTTATGGGGACATTCGAAGCCACGAAGACAGTCGTGTAAGCCAACGACCGAGATGCAATTCAAAATTGGTGCAATACATGGCAATTGGAATTAAATTTTAAAAAATGCGTAGTAATACATATTTGGGAAAAGAGTAATACCCTCCCTTATAGTTACAAAGTGAAACTAACTTCAAATACTTGGGTGTAACACTTTCTCACGATCTGTCCTGGGGAAAATCGAGAAATATCGAAAAAGTGAAGGAACGGTTTTTCTTTGCCTTGGCCAGGCCCCACCTAGAGTATGCTGCCAGTATATGGGATCCTCAAAATAAAAAATTGATTTCGGAATTAGATCGGGTTTAGCGGAGGGGGGCTAGATTTGTCAAACATTGTTATGACCAACGCAGCAATCAGTGTATCTACTTTGCTAGACAATTTAGGTTGGAGTTCTCTAACTCAGCGGCGTTTACAATACAGATTAAACTTATTAAAAACATTTAAAGATGGGCCCTTTTCCGATGACATCAAGAATATAATATGAACCCCAACGTATTACGGTCGGAGGGATCATGAATTTAAGATTAGAGAGATAAGTAGACTGAAAGACTGACAGGTTTAAAATGTCATTTTTTCTTAGGACGATAAGAGACCAGAATTCTTGTAGTCGAAAACCCCCAGTAGTCAGTTCATTACAACACGTATTAACGTACAGGTTAGGGACTGCGCGTGGATATATTTTTTTCCTACAGGTCCCCCCCTTCCCCTACCTATTTGAATAAACCCCAACCCTCTCATCCCTTACCCTTTCCTTCTGGTGCTACACCCCCTGCCACACACCTTTTTTGGTGGCTCGCAGGGTATTTATGTAGATGTACATAAATGCAGTCGTGGAATTTTGTTTTCGCTTTGTCAATTTTTCATGTATTTATGGATTGATTTATATTGATTTTGTGTAGGTAACGCCGACGATCGGGACAGCGGTCAGGGGGACGATGTGCTCTCGGCTGCAAGTCGTGTCCAACACTAACGACGTGACGGATCCGAAGAGGTCCACCGTTTCCTCAAGGAACTCTGCTCCGAGGCGAGGACGCCGATCACGCCTGTATTTCCTTAAGTCGAGCTTAAGGATTTGCAGCCTTGTTCCGAGGGAGGATCGCGTTTCTCTGGCTTGGAACCGAGTGGAGGGCGTAAACCAAAGGCTCCTGCTCGGACATCGGAGACTCCTTCGTTGACCTAAGACCTACTCGTCGATCGTGTAGGACTCTCCTGAACCGATCCATTGCGCGGCGGGTGGGGCAGCAGGTGGATTAGTCATCCACTGCAAGCTTTTTTAGGATAGAGAGCAAAACGAACTGAGTGGGGCATTTTCTCAATCATCGCGAAATAAGTTTGTGAAAAAATATATCAATGCGTGCTATAGTATGTTTATTATGCTATTTAATAGTTTCATTGCTTGTCACATGAGTGAACACAAAAGCAGTGTCAATGTTGGCGATGGGTATTCGCGAATAGCCTGGTGAACGTCCAATACACGTTGAAATAAGAAGTGCTAGGCCAAATAATAATAAGCATTTGGTGCACCGTAGAGGATCGAAACGACAGAAACCTATTCTTGTCCTCAATCTACAGACCTCCAGATTCCAGTGTACATGCTCTACATCAGAACGAAGACCAAATATGAACACACGTCAACAAACACAGCAACAGTATATTTATAATCGCTGGGCATATTAACCTCCCCTAAATTAATTGGAATTCTTACGGAGCGAGAAAATATGCAAATAACCGAGATCCATTGGAATAAATCCACTAAACATTCGCAATGTACTCTTTAGAACAAATAGTAAAATCACGAAGAAATGGCCAGGGTATAACTGATATCATTGCGACGTCAGAGCCCGAGAAACTTTTAAATAATGGATGGCATCGGCTACAGTAAAGTTGGCAGTATGCTATGTAGGGATAAAAACTAAGTTCAGGAAAGGTATCAAAGAAAAAAGTAAAATATTCTCATTGAACAAGGCAAATTTCAAAGGACTTCGAGAAAATTAAGAAAAAAAAGAGTGAGCAGGTTTCAGGGGTCAGAGGAAGGGAAGGGTTGAGGAAGGGAATAGTTTTGCAGTCAGATTTTTTTTATAAATAGTTTAAGAAGTAATTACGTCAATAAATTTAATATTAAAATAAACGCATGTGCAGATCAGACAATTAATACCATCCGCTAAACCAACCAGAGACATTCCGGTCATACGTTAGGGTCATAGATGGTAAAAGTGCCAAACTGTAGTTGCTTTGAAGGGGACAACGCCGATCCTATTACAGACAGCGTGAAAAAGGAAAATAGTTCCAATTAGTTGTTTCCAAAACGTCTACAATAAAGATATATGTGCACCAAATAAGCCTCCTCAACCTCCCGGGGAACGTATTGGTGACCTAACACTTCCCTGGGGTTGGCTTAAAAGGACACACGGCGCAAATTAAGCGTAATCGGCAGTTCAGAGCGTAGGTCTTCTTCCGGGAAATAAAAAACTAGGGAAATGTCTTTAGATCTTTCCTTGAAGAAAGTAGTGGAAGCGAAAACTCTCTCGACGAGCGTGGTTAACAATTTAAAGCAAAAATAAAGAAAATTCTACATAAGAATAATATATTATCGTCGTAATAAAAACCAAGGACTTCAAGCCGAACGTGAATCGAAGATGATGACACAGTTTTTGGAGCGGAGATGATACTAACCGAGGATATTGATGACTCTGAAGTTTTCCATTTAGGTTACGGCATTTACAGACAAGAGGGGAAGAACAGAAACGAAGGAGAGGTATTCATTACCGCTAAAAAAACACTTTTAAAGTCATACGCACGAATTAATGCATTATATGCCCCATCGTACAACGCTAGGATGGATTACGTCAATAAAATTAGATAGATTTAGTGCAGAACAGATAGATTTAAGATTTCATTTTTTCCACGCACGATTAGGGATCATAATAACCTTTTCCGGCTCCGGCAGGAGTAAAAATATTGGAGTAAAAATAGTCTGGTGTATATTCACCCCCTGCCCCACACCATAACGATGACTTGCAGGATACTAAAATACTACTAATACTACTGCAAATTTGACGAACGGAACGAAAGGCTTGGGTGCACAATAGAGAGAAAATAATCACAGAGACATAGCACGTGTGGTCATCTTATACGAGACGCCAGATTCCACTTCAGGTGCAATACACGCCTTAGATAACCGATGATCGCATTTCAATCTCATTTCGAACGCAAAATGTGCTCTCATAGCTGCAGGTGGTTTCAGTTTCCCTTCAATAGAAAGGGATAAAGTACTGCGTTTGCGCAGCAGCGAGAAACCGCGATTCATGCGAGACAACTCTTAAATTTATCACCAAGCACACTCAACATACCAAATAATGAGAGCACTACCCAAGGGAAACAATATTTTAGATATTTGTTTGATAAGATGCACAGAAAATAAAACAGATTTAGACGCAAACGAAGGAATAATTGACCACAAACCCATTTTTTCAATTAAATCCGCTAGTATTCAATATCGTGAAACCAAGGAAGAAAATACATCCACATCTACTTAATACCCCGCAAGCCTCCGCAAGGGCGTGTTACGGCACCCCCCGTAATTCAGGGCGAACAACCGCATGCAAAAGCCACAAATTTATACAAGCAACAAACAAGACATTGTCCAAATTCATGGTAAAACCCTTTAACCCCACACGCAAAAGCAAACAACAAACTGCCAACTAACATACACATGCATCTACAGATACACTAAACATCTTTCCAATGTTTAATTGTGTTCCGACTTGTTAATTAAATGATTTTATTATTTCTAAGGTGACTTCAGTTTCTTAATATTGTGATTTCTAACATAAATACACCTTTAAAATCTAAAATACATCTTTTATAAAAGGGAACTAATGGATTTTGAAGAATTACCTGAAGAAAAGTTGATCATCACGAAATACGCAATGCTGGACCAGAAACTGCATGGTTTCTTCAATGGAATATAATTTAAAAGTTTATAGAAAGAAATTTTTTTCTGAAATTTTCTGAGGTCGGAAACTATTCAGACCACCACGTAGAGTTGGTAAATGTAGAGAATGAAAGTGAGGGAGACGTGCTACTCTTCTTTAGCGAGATCCCTCCTTGGGCATGAAATGAATGCATGGGATTCATCAGAAATGCACTGACTACTAAATTAAACAAGTAACAGGGAAGGGCCTGATTCGTGGGATGCCTGTTTCATGAAAAATTCGTTCGAAAGAAGACAGTGTCACACATTTGCGGTAAAATCTGGGATGAGAACCACTGCATATGCGAGGACTCGGAGCAAGAGTAAACGTATTGCAAACATAACAATCGTGTGGCTTACATCCGGCATATAAGATATTCTTCAGTCCCCAATTAAATAGGAAAGACAGACAATTGTCACAAAATATGAGAGATAGTCGATTCTAGCATTCATTTTTCCCACGCACTAATCGCGACAGAAACTCAGGGTGGAAAAACTTGGACGAAATTCGTTGGGCAATGGTGAAAACGGTTATTAGCACACGAGTAATACTCCCCCTCAACTGAGGTCCTAACGAGCCCCAACACGAGGCCTTGAACTTACGGTGGTGGGGTGTCGTGAAAATAATGAAATTTGTACTCGTATTTCCAAGTCATTCGTAAATTGTCCGTCTTCTCTGGGTAAAACGTAAGTGTATTTCATTGGTGACTGCCATACACGAGGCCGCGCCAATTTTAAGGGTTTACTGATCTATTTTGTTAGTAGTCCAAGGGGTAACTACTGACAGATTACTGGGCACCTGCAGCTCCACCCAAGCTATGTGATTTATCGGGTACCAGATCTTCCTGGGAAAACCATAACCGGCACAGGGAAAGGAACTGACCCCCCTACCCTGATGTGTGAATATTCACACGCCGTCGGGCTTAGTTCTGGGTGAACTCTACCATCACCTACTAAACCGACCATCGGGTTGAATACCGTGTTCATGGTTATATATATTTTTTATGAAATAAATATATCCACCATTTTTAATATTAAAAATAACTTTTCTTTCGAGGAGGCGGTAACGCGCCCACTTCCTTAATTAATTGACTCAAAAACTCCAGTCTCCATCCGGCGTTTGTTCCTCCTTAGTTCCACTTCGTTACATTTATTTATTTAGCTGTGCGATTATTCTGTGCCCGTAGCAAGCGTGATTTGACTCAATCGCGCTCGTCTCCAGTAACTGGCACTCGAAACCCGATAATGGAGAGGTGAGCATCCAGAAAGAGTCGACTGCTGAAGAGGTGGCGATGGCGATTTGCGGGAGGACGAGCGGAGCGCGTTCTCGACGTGAAGGGAGCTCGCTCGCTCATTCACAGGCGAATAATAATAAGCTCGCTCTCTCGGGGAGAAAGGGCCTTTCCATTTAATTGCCACAAAAACAGGCGCGATAAAAAAAGAAAGATGGCGATCGATATTCATTCCTCCGCCGTTCGGGACGCAAGAAATCCCGAGCCCTCCGCCTTCTTCCCAAATCGCTTCCCCTTCAAACCTCCCGGTTTCAGGGAGCAGAGGATGGGGGATGGGGTCTCTCCGTAATCAAGCGGAAGAGGCCCCCGGCCCTAATGACTGCACGTTCATTAACGATCGAGGCATTGAGGAGTGCCCTTCCATTGCTCATTAAACATCATCCGCTTTCTCTCCCTGACGCCCCCTGTCCTCTCTCCGCCACCATTTCCCGATTGAAAATGTTTGCTTTTTCATAATGAAACGTTAATTTTCGTCTCGCATTATGTCGTCGAATTGATGTTTTATCCCAAGCGGCCGTCGGCGAGGCAAGTTTGAATATCCAGGCATGGGAACCAAATTATAATTAAGTCGATATCGGTAGATTTTTCTCATTTCCGCAGATTTAAGTGTCGTTCCATATTTATAAAAAAACCATAAACACAGTAATCAACCCGAAGGTCGGTTTAGTAGGTGATGCTAGGGCTCACCCATGTACCAAGCCCGACGGCGTGTGAATATTCGCACATCAGGGTAGGGGGGCCAGTTCCTTTCCCTGTGCCGGTTATGGTTTCCCAGGAAGATCTGGTACCCGAAAAATCAACTAGCTTGGGTGGAGCTGCAGGTCCCCAAAGTGCCTTGCCCGGGAATCGAACCCGGGACCCTCCGGTCAGTAGTCCAACGCTCTACCCACTAGACCACCGCAACCCGCTTCCACATATATATATAAACATATATACATATATATATATATATATATATATAATAACAAGACTGATATCCAATCGGATACATTTTTCCTTTTTTTTGGATGATATTCGAGCAAATATGAAGGAGGTATTTCGTTCGAGGAGAGAGGCGTGCGAATTATGTCAGATTGTTCATATGAAATAGAACAAAATTTTGTAACAAGAATTGGGACCTGATAATTATTAACTAGTCACAGATATTACTTAAAAGTTTCAAATGGATTTTGAAGATTTCCTCGATAGCATGCCTGCTCCTTGAGAGATTTTAATGATTAAACTGCCTCGTCTTTAATCGAAGCTGGGTCTCTTCCATCATCATATTCTAAAGGCAGAGGCATGTCGTTGCAGCCATTGGTCCGTTGCCATTCTTTTCAGTTAATTGTGTGTCGCTACTCTCATAGAACTTTTTATATCTGCCATTAGTTTCTTTCTTGGTATAACTCTTCCTTTTTTTCCATTCATTTTCCTCTCGATAATATTTTTCAGGATGTTGTTAGGCCTGAAAATATTTGTAACACATTTAATGTTCCTTTTGCCCATATTCTCTTTTTATTGGATAATAATTAAATCCTTTTTGAGAAGTTACCACCTAATTTCAATGAAAAAGAGGACACACTCCTAGACAAAGGGGGAGTTGCGAGGGAGTTAGGAGAGACCAGATTAAGAATTGGGAAAGGAATAAATTGAGTAATGCAAAAGAGAGAGAGAGAGACGACACTGGTTTTAAAAACAACATAAGAGTATGCCCAAATAAAAATAGCCCGAGAAACATACAGGCAGCTGTTTTATTACACAATATTATTTTAAGAAATTTGAAAAGTTTTAATAATTAGAAATTATTTTTTCTTAATAGTCTCAGTCCTCATTTCTCAACACGATTCCCTTTACCATAATATAAAAATGTTCTTTTTTCCTCCTGCGACTACTTACCGCCGTTGTCTAACAAGCAACACCCTAACAATATTCTTGCATCAAAACAATAAAACGAACGACCACTTCTCAGCTAAACTTCATTGTTGTGATTTGCTTCTTCCTTCACCATACTTATTCTCAAAATATAACTCTCACTATACGCGAATACTCCCTCTGCCTCTTTAGCCATAGCTCAAGTCTTAAAGATTTGTAATAAGAATTACATCTCGCAATATGCATGAGAACACTCCCTGCAAGTGGTATGCTTAAATGTGCCATTCTGAGGTCAATGAATAATTAAACGAGCGATTAATCAGGAAGGGTTGAAAATTATAACCATAGATCAGGAAGTTAAAAAAAAATGACCTCCTCGCTGGCTCCAGCTAATGGAGGCTGAAATCGGAGTGGGCGGGCGGGCGTTTCCGGCCGCTCCTCTCCTCGAGAGGTGTCGGCGCTGCGATTAAGAGTTCGCAGGGAGAGAAGTGGGGAACGGATGCTGGGGGGGGGAAGGGGGGGGGGAGCGACCTTGGACTAACACCGCTGGAGTGCACTGCGACCACACACGGGAATCTGAATTGCATTTTGCGGGCGCCCCCGACCCCCTCCCCTCCCCTGCCTTCGCGGCCGGATGGCAGAACCCAAATCGAAAATTTAAATAATCCCGCGGAGAGGGGGGCGGAGGGGGGGGGCGGCTTATTTAAATCATGATGAGCATTGTGAGGACAACGCTCGGGGTCGCCGCGGGACCGCTATCTCGGATGAACGGTCGGGGAAAATGGCCGCCTCTTCTCTCGACTTCGAAAAGGCGAGGAGTTAATTAAAAGCGGCGGGCGGAGGGAGTGGCGAGGAGGAGAGGCTGAAGAATGCTCGCGGGGCCGACGGAGATAAGGGAGAGGAAACGACGGGGGGGGGGTCCAAATGAGACAATTGCCAGTGCAAATCTCCAACGCAAACAAACTCTCCGGGTCGAAGTAGTACTGCAATTCCGAATAAGTTCCCGCGCCCCCTGACCGACTTCTCTCGCTGCCATGGTGACGGGGACGAGTCTCTGCAGTCGCGAGTTGGCGGCACTCGCTGAGAAATTCAAGCAATGCGGAAGGAATATTTTTGCGACGGATTTCAGCGCAGAGGATCATCTCTTATAGAGAGCGATAGTTCTTGGTGACAATCATTTGCAATTAAGACTCATCATCACCCCGGGACAATCATCACCTCTTTGTCTCAGCGCATCCTGATAAGTCGCCTGAACGCAGAACTCCGTTTACCACGTCCCGTCCACCCTGGCACTCAGAGACCGATCCCTCGCCCTACCGCAACTCCCACTCCTTGCTCGAGGGTCGAACCCTGTGATGTAAGCTATCTAGTGGCGGGTAGAAGGGGAATCCAAAGCTATCGGTAAAGAATGGCGGGTAGTGAAACCTTGCTCATGATTTCCTGCTCTCCGGTAACATTCCCCATCATAATGACCACCAATTCAATACATGATACACCTATTGAATCTCTTAAGTTCCCCATTCCTCCTTCATAAAGACGAATAACTCATGGCGAAGCTTTCATAAAAGTTTTTCCAAAAGGCGTGCCTCCAAATGAGGTTCGGGTCAACTGTTTATCCTGCTGCTTCACGTGGTTTTTCTTTGCTCAAAGTTATTTTAATTTTTATAAAGCATTTAAAAACGTTATTTGCCAGAGTTACCATAATAGAAATCAAGCTGGAAACAGCGCCGAGATATAGAGCTTCATGGGCAATTTTTTAAAAAAGTTACTTGAACAACAGCAATTGGCCTGACTCTGAAAATAAGTCGTCGTCATCCCATAGTACGCTTCCATTGAGTGTTGTCATTTCATCTCAAATGGTTATGAGTGTATGTGAGTTAGCTTCCTTCGAAGTTTTTATTTTGTATTTGATGTGACAAGCGCACAGTAAGAATCTTCCGAGTTTTAAACTATATATTCCTCAATACCAAAATCAGCAGGAAGTAAATGTTTCTGATTCAAGGAAGAAGCAATGCATTTTCTGTTGTACCCCTTTCCAGAATTCATGTCACGCGCACGTGTCCAGGATACAATAAATTGACTTTTTGCTAAAGGATTACTACACATTTAATCGGTGCATTAGCACATCGCTAACAGAATCCCTTTAGACAGCGTCCTCAAAGTCCGCCTTGCTAAACAGCAAAAATGTTTTGGCGAGGGGGAGAGATCCTATTTAGATAAAAGGCATGGGGAAAGAAGTTTCTGTCCTCCATTGGCTCACTGTGGTCAGTCGAGGTGCCTTTGCGTTCTCACTAACACCTTTTCCCGTAATGTTAGATGATTGGGTTTAACCAAAATAAGCGGAAAACTGATTAATATATAGGAATACATTTAAAAGTTTGGAGGAGATTGCAATCAAATTGTAGTTCAGATTCTAGTAGCTGAGCCACCGGGAACCACGAAGATTATCCTCGTTCAAATACTTCCTTAGAACGGGAAGATATATAATGCTATATATAGACATAAACGGGAATACGAGCGAACAAACTGTAGTGCAAGTGGGCATGAGTTCTGATCATCAGCGGTGCCAGCAGGAATTTCTGCGACCAGAATTATTCCAGCCCAACGTATGGCATGCAAAATTTGCATAGTCCTTGTCATGAGCGAATAACCTGTTTTGGGGCGAGAGTAGACAGATTTTTCCATTGTAGAATGTGGTCTAGACTTTATTCATGATTTTAACACTGATGCATAACGCCAAAATTACCTCATGCATGTAAATATATGAACTAGCATACACATGCACCAACGAGTAAAACCTATGTCTACGCAGTGTTTAATATTGTCTTGACTTTTAAAATAATGTCTTTAATATTTCTATAATGACTTCATCTACATCTATTTAACACCTCGTAAGGCGCCACAAGGGCGCATGGCGGGGGATGTTAGAGCACCACCCGTAATTTATAAAGAAAAAAAACCGCATGCAACAGCCACAAATTTATGCAAGCCACAAACGAAACATTGCAAACATTCATGCAAGAACCCTTTTAACCCACAAATATGCAAACTACCGACTAACATACGCATGCATCTACAGATACACCTGATAACTTTGCAATGTTTAATTTTGTTCCGAATTGTAAATTAAATATTTTTAATATTTCTAAAGTGACTTCGGTTTCTTACTATTATGATTCCTGATTATTCTCTTTTTGTCTTTGTGGTCTGATCTACCTGTGTGTACTGAGGGGCCATTATGATTCCTTCAGTGTCATTGTTAAACTCGTTGGTTCTGCATCTTTCTAAAAGTCTAAGTCTCGCTTGTTCGTATTTCAAGGGGCTCCCATCCTAAATCCCCCCTAAGAGTTTAACGCAGTTTTTAACGAATCCGGTGGATTTTCTCTGGACTTAATCTAGTTATTTTTGCCAGATTTTCTCCCAAGGATCCCAAATACTTGCGGTATATTCTAAATGTGGTCTAACTAGAGCAAAATAACACCTCTCTTTAACTTTCTCATTACATTTCCCCACCAACCGTTTAATGAAGCCCAGTTTCTTCAAAGCGGATCCGCATATTGTCCTGATGTGTGCTCCCCATGAATGGCGTGGTGCTAGAACTACCCCGAAATATTTTACTTGTTTGGCCTTAGTTAGTACTGAACCCTCTATTTCGTTGTTTATATCCTGCTCGCCACTTACTTTGTACCGAAAAATTCAAAACTGCCCATTTATATATATTAAAAATTGATCACTATTCCTTGCACTAATCCGAGATTGTTTCTATATTGTATTGACTTAAATTTCATAAAACCACAGTGCATTGCATTCTTATAGAGGGTTCACCCGTGAGAAAGGTGTGCAAAATGTTCTCCATGGTGCTTTCGGAAGACTGCTTGTGTGACCATCTTGCCTTTGACCTCTTGGACCACGGTGAAAGTGGCCCGAATTTTTTAGAATGGGTGACTACTTGCAATGAGATATGGGTCTTTGAGTATGATCCAGATACAACCTCATTTGAGTACCATTTTGGACCACTGGATTATGCCAAAGAGGCCATAACGAGGTACCTGAACAAGGATCACGTTGATGCCTTACGGGAAGTATACCACAACTGGCGGCGGAGGCACTGGCATCGACGTGTCGATACATAACGGTACTCTAATGAAGAAGTTTAGTAATTTGTACTTTGATCTGCAATAAATATTTTCCTCAGATTTATTCTGCCTATTTTTTGGGACAGGCCATGCATGCCCATGCTTCTGGCTTAATTGCCTCCCTCCCCCCAATATTTCCTGCTCCCTCCCAACCTCATCATCACTTGTGCCACATCACCCCTGTTGCCCTCTACCATTCTGCATAGTGACGGATGGAAAATATTTAGTCACTATTTTTTATTGAATATTAAAATGAGTCACTTTTACTATCGTCAAAGTCATAATTAGGTCTGAACTGACGATAACCCGTCAATCGTCGAAACCCGGGTCGTGTCTGGGTACAATATTATGAAATTACAAAGTTATAGATTTTCATTACAACATACATTGATTCCAGAGTCACACATAAAACAATCAATTTTATAATTAAGGATTATATGGAGCTTAAATTAGGTTTTAGATGTGCACAATTTTTCTATAGTAACATAAAACAAGGCTAGCATAATAGGACTCAACCTGGCATCTCTCATTAACATTCTTCAATACTGCAAGCTTTATAACTCCCTTTACTTCGTCCAAAACATCTTTGTTTTGCCACTCCAACCTCCACCTTACTTTGAAACTACCCAAGTTCTCTCCACTGTCATATATAGTATGTAAGGGCTGGAAGGAGATTGTGTCCTCCGCGCGAACGCGAAAACCTAGACTTGATGGAAGGACATGTGCGTTCTGCGGACGCCTAGAGGATGATCTAGAACCCTGTGCTGAATGGAAATTTGCTTCTGGTAAAGTTAACCATGCCAGTTTGCTTGGATTTTAGGAACCAAACGAAAAATAGTCCCTGCAGGGTTTGTACCTCAGTGAGATGAATGTAAATATATCTTACCGCAGTGGGACGGTCATTTGAGGTGCGATGGAGTCACAATAAACACACTAATATGGGCGACAGTGGGAAACCACCTCAATAAAATATCTCATGCAACTACAATTGGCTCAGATAAGAAGAGTATCAGTCGAGGTAGCAACTCCGGTATTCGCCCCGCTGCGCGTGTTATGGACCTCTAAGTGAAAGAGATGGGGTTTCTGCGGTTTCATTTCACCAAATCATTGCAAAGAGCGACAGCAATAGAAGAGGAAAATAAAAAACAGAGGATTGAACCAAATAAGTTTGGCCAAAGTGAGGTTAAGACAATTTCGAGAACAAGGGAAATTTGAATTATTTAGCGGTAATCGAAGAGGGAATATATATTATATGTTTGGGCTGAGCGAAGAGAGAGGGATGAATGGCGAGGGATTATGGAGCGAAAGCCATAGAGCGAATGTTTAGAGGGAGTTATATTCACGTGGAGGGAAAGGGACAGGTGGCATTAGTATTGGACGAAATGTTAGTAGAAAGCGAAGTTAGTAGAGAGCTAGTGCCTGATAGAATAATATTCGTGGAAATAAATTCCAATCCAACGGACTGACAAATGGTCAATAGGACAGATAATTGACAGGGCCGAAAAATCGGCCGAATATACTTGCATTAACTGAACTGTACTGAAAAAAACGAGCGGAGTATCACGAGATATGATTCTCAAGGAAGAGGCAAATGAGACCACGGACGTTGAGCAAAGAAGGAAAGAAAAGACTAGTGAAAACTTTGGCATGGAGCGTTGTTTCCTAAGGCGCGGAAAATTGGTCGTTAAAACAAGAAATTAATGAAATGAATCTCTTGAGAATTGAGTGTGGAGAATGGAAGCATTTTAATGGCCCGAAATGAAAAAGAGGAAGAAAAGGAAGAAGTGCTGAAGATGGAGGAGAGAGGATTGCTGGTGGAATTATAAAGAAGGAAGACAAATGTAGAGCACTATGATTTAATGCTCTTTAAAAAGTAGGACGTTAGTCAAAGGAGGAAGGGAAGAAAACCATGATTGATGGAGTTAAGGGAGGCAGGATGTGTGTGCTATATTAGCTAAGTGCTAATTTTAACGCGGGGCGTACTTTTGTTCACCTTTTTAGGCGAAGCTGAGTACTGATTGGTTCCCATGAACCTACCTTAAGAGGTAGTGGTAGGGACAGTGATAATGTTAGTTTGAACATGCGTATGTGAAACGAATGGTATTTTTGGTAGCGGCAATCTGCAGAATTCCTTCTACTCAATATTTCGGGTATTCAATCAAGCAACGGACACTGGAGCGATCCTTTCGTGGGCGGAATTCCGTCCCGGGAGGTCACCACCCGGTGAACTCGTCCGCGAAGGGGGTCGGACGGGGTGTTGGGGGGGGGGGCGACGTCAAGGGAAGATGGAGTCGCGCCCCCCCCCGGACACTAGACGCCTGGCAGGGTCCCCCCTGAACCCCGTCTCACCAGAGCAAGCGCCAATGCCGCCTCATTGTCCCCCCCCGTCCAAAACCAACGGTGCCCCCGAAAGCCACCCTGGATCCCCGACGGGAGAGTCGCGACGGGGAGGAGGGGACAGAGAAATCAATTTCCGTCGTTAAGGAAGAAAAGGCTTCCTCCATCTCCGAGGGAGACAAAGGGCGAGTCGGTCGGTGACCAAGGAAACCGCCGATTGGAATGCAGCCGGGAGAAGAAGATGGAGCAGGGGGCCACGGGGGGGGGGGGTGGGAATGGGGCGCGGAATGCGGACGTCCTGATTGGTCGGTCCGCGAGGCGAGGCCGCACCCTCTAACGATGACCAAGCCTTGGTTTAATGAAGCGGGAGTGGCGAGTGTAAGGGGTGCAAGGGATCTGGGGGCCACCCGGGGAAACAAATTATGAGTGGCCAGGGACAACACTTTCTCTGTAGACTGTGTGGAAACAATCGGAGGATACCGGAGATGTAATGGAGCGTGGGACACACCGTCCGGCAGAAATCAATCCCTCGCACGTAAGGACAATAAGCTGACCGAGGAGAGGGTCACGCAAGTTCCTTTTCCCGGATGATTATCCCCTCTGACGAAGAAAGAGAAAGAATATCCGACGCGGCGTCAGAATCATTAAGGTTCCTATTTTAATGACAGTGCATGAGGACACATTTAACAACTAAAAATGACATATTGAAATTTCCAGTCTACCGAAGTATGTCATTGTTTATCTGCAAGACGGAAGAAATAAATAGCCTAGAAAGGCTTTCCTCCTAGAGTTTATCTTGAAGCAGTGCAGTTTTAGATTCTTTCTTTTTCGGGAGGCGGAATGACATGCACACTCACTCTTGATAATGGGAATCATCCAGTGACAAAATGTGGGCTTACCACGTAGACCACATTCAAATGCCACTGACACAGCAATAATTCGTAAAATTTTGATACGTCTTTCGATTCTGACGCGATAAGTTCTAATGCGATTGGCTGCGTCATTCAAATGTTTTGTAACTTCGTCTCTGAGAGGCGAAAAGGAAAAGAATAATCATTTTCGGTTTGTGGGAGGGGGTGCGGGAATTTGCGACAAAATCTAATAATTTCATAATAATCTTGAAAAAAAAATTTATTTAAGTTTTCACGCTGCTGTGCTTAATCTTGTGTTGGCGCACTACAAATAAACATAAGTACATCATTTACGCATTGGAGAGAAAAAAAATGAAATTTTGACACTTCTTTCCATCTTTAGGTACCGCAAAGGCACTGAAGGTGCCTCTGAAAGAGTAGGAATCCGGTTCGTGTGAATAAAAGTATAGTGGAAATCACAAGTCATTAAAGTAATTATCTCCAATCGGGAAAGTTTCCAAAAAGCTAAGTTTGAAATTATTCGGTTCTTTTACACAAACACACAAAAATACGTAAAAAGAGAGAGGAAAAGAAACGGTCAATGCGTGCTCAGGGGACCGTAACCACATGGGAGTGCACACGGTAATATTTGGAGGTTGAATTATTAGATTAAACTAATGCCATCGCCTAAACTACTACGTAATCACGGCGATGCTGACGGCAGCAAAACTAGAAAAGAGAAATCGAGAGATGGGGATAGGAAACATAGATATACATATAGAGCTGCGCGATATGCATTGGAAGGATAGCTGAGATTACTGGAGTGATAGAGATCGAGAGGGGAAGACAACCTGCAAGGGGAGGTAATAATATTGAATTAAAGGGTAGAACATAGTAGTCGACATCCTAGCCAATGATAGCACATTAAATAATGGAAGTAAAAGACGATCAAACGAATTTGGTTGTTGTTCAGGTCTACACACCAATTATAGAGAGAAAGAAGTCGACAGAGAACACATATCGCAGATGTTTCGAGAGGGAAACATCTTATAGTGATGGGAAATTGGAACGCGTTTGAGTGAAGGGGGGGGGGGGGCTACGGTTTAGGAATCACGAATGGCCGCGGGGAGAAGGCAATAGATTTCTGCTTAATACCAGGGTGAATCATGACAAACACTTGGCTTATGCAACACAAAAGGCGCAGATGTATCGTGTATGGAAAACACTCGGGGAGTCCGGAAGTTATCATTTGGACTATGTAAGACTAATGTTATAGTTCGACTACGAATATGCTTAGTTTTAAGACCAGCGTATTCATTCCCACAGTTTCCCGGATGTCGGCAGGGATTCAGATAAGAATTTAGTAATTATGAAAAGTAGCGTTTGACTCAAGAATTTGAAACAGAGAGGACGTTTTCGCAAGTGGAATTTAATAGGATTAACCGGAACGACAAGGAAGGAATGTTATCAGGTTGCAGAATGAATTATGTGTGAGGAAAGGGCAGGGTACTTTAGAAAAAGAATGGAAACGAGTCAAAAAGGAAATGGAAAACCACCAACGAAACCATAAGAACAGTAAAAAAAGATGGAAAAACAATGAATTACGGACAAGATGATTAGAATGATAGAGAAGAGAAGAAAACGGAGGAATCAAAAGAGAGAGATCGGTGGAAGTTAGAATAAAGGCTTAATAATGAAGAGAGAAACGAAACGAAGTGGACGAAAGAAACGTGGTGGAAGGGGCATTGCGAAGGTATGGAAAGTTGACCGAGGAGTGTTGAAATCGGTACGCTATATTGGAAGGTTAAAACACTGCCATGAAATGGGAATGAAATGTCTGTGATTAAAAATAAAGGTAAGTTTGGAAAATTATTAATTGAACCAAGGAGGATTAAGAGAGAAGAGAAAAGAGAAGAGGGAAAGGACTTTATGAATGAACAATGGTGAATGGTAAACTAAAAGATATCAGTCCGCCAAACGTAGATATAATATGATGCAGATAAGAATGGTTTAGTTTAAGGCTTACTCGACGACGAGATAGAAAGGGCATCAGAGATAATGAAATGAAATAAGGCCGTGGGGGTGGACAACAATCCCGTGGAACTACTAAAATGTCAAGGAAAAGACGAAAGGGAGAGTTTTTATCGGCTATTGACTTATTGGTATCTCGTCGATTTCGAGATAGTTCAATTCGGCAGAAATCACAAATATAAGAAGATGATAGGAGTAGATTGGAGCGTTAGGAGACTTCTCCGTAACCTGCACAGACCGTTCAGGTACGAGCGGCGGATGGGGTGTTCGGATGGGAAATGTTAGGAAGAGGTGTAGAGCAGGGTTTTCCATTATCACCAGTGATTTTCAACGTCTATTTGCAGGAAATGTTGATAGATACATCGGAAAAACTATCGTCGGGAATGATAGTCGTTGACCTTTTCCTCTGTTGAGCTCTTTTTCCATTAAATCAGGTTAGCGGACGATCAAACCGTAGTAAAGGAGTCGGCTAAGGGGGTACCAAACATTGCTGAGCGCATTGGAAGGTCAATTCAATAGGTACGGGGTTATAACCAATGTAAATAAAGATTAGTTAAGTGGTTTTTGAGATAATGGAGGACCAAGTTAAATACTACGTTAGGAGCTTGTAACCTAGGAGTTGTGGAGCAGTTAGCCTCTCGAAAGTGTTTTGGACCAAAATAGTCGAAGTAGTAGAGGCATAAGAAGATTTGCGTTAGGCAAAGAAGCTTTCACAAGGGAATCGATGACAGGGATGTAGAGTTAGAATGTTAAGGGAAGGTTTGGAAAAACTTTGATATGGAGCATTGTTTTGTACGATGCGTAATTGATACAGGATGAAGGGGTAAATTAGAGAGTTTTGAGAAATTGGTGCGGAGAAGGATGTAGAAGATGAAGTTGACTGAAAGGAAAGCAAACGAGAAAATACCAGACGTAAATGAAGGAAGATTAACTTGGCAGATTCCATTACAGTTGTTATTTTTCACGGCCGTGTTTTCTTTGCAACGCAACATCATCAGCCTACGAAACCAATGCCGTGAAAAATAAAAATTCTATTGGAATCTGCCAAGTTAGTCTTCCTTCATTTACGCCTGTAATGAAAGACTTCCGACAAGTAACGATTGAGACAAAATATCGTATAAAATTAAATACTAAATATTGTGAGGTAGTAGAGCGGGTTGTCGGGAGAAATGAAAAAGAGAAAGATAGATGCAAGACAATCTGATTTGCAAGGAGATGTTGAAGACTGTGATAGAGGGGAGAATATTAGGCATGCGAGTAAGGGGCAGAAATAGGATGGGAATGGAATCGAGGGAAGAAGGAATTATACGGAGATGAAGAAGAGACTGCTAGATTGTCGAATGTCCGATGATTTTTTTGTTAAGATGGGCAAGGGAACTATCGCCGTAGCGCCGAGTTAATTCAAAATCTACCTGAACCGTAGATCACCAATGAGAATAATAGATTCTGTGTGCACAGTTTGAGAACTGGTTGATGCAATAGGAATAACGTTTGACGGTTAACTCAATCTAACAGCCTAATTAATTCTGCGGGTTTTTTCTTGTCGACAAACGAGGTGGAGCAATTTTCACTTTTTATTATGTAAAACAAAGCGAGGAGAAGGATGCTGTGGTGGGGAGAGGCCAAATGGGTGAGGGCGATGAGGTTTTCGATAAATTGAGTGTTGGGTGACGAGAGGGGGTCGGAGGATTGATCGTGCAGCAGGGAGAGCAAGGGAGGCGAGTGCGAGGGGAGGGAGGTTCAAGTGGAGCGAGATCGTGATTGATTGGCCGGGCTCTCCACGATTAATCCGCCCACCTCCTCGCAGCTGAGAGGGACCAAACAAACAGAAATACTCAACTGCAAATCTGGAACGTTTAACTTAATTTTAATCACTCGAAAAAACACGAATTTCAAATCCGGGGGCACGAGAGAAAAATTGACACCGTTAACGTGGTTCGGCGTTTGTGATAAATACTTCCCCAACCCCCCCCCCGCCCCCCGCTTCATCCGCGTGAAATGATTTCAATCACGAAGGAGAGAATTTGGGTGCTTAATAGGTCGCGGGAACGATTCGAAAAAATCCGATTCTTTGCTTTCCACGTCCCGTCGCAAAAGTAGCTAGTCCAGTGGCATCCAGCGCAAAGTGGAAGGCTTGGATAGGTATGAGTGGAGTTTATATGTAAAGGCGGCTGACGTCAGATATCATTTACGTGAAATCGGCTATCGTGAAATTAACTCGGTAGATGCTTAGAATATTAATGGCGTCACCATTTACACTTGTCCAATTGTGCTTATCTCGACGTTGAATTCAAGGAGAAAGCCCGCACTCGCATTCACCCTTGGGAGGACACTACAGCTTACATTATGCACTGCATGTATGCATATTCCCTCGCATTCATTTATCTACTACAGTTTGGGCTATACATTTTCCCTAAGATAGTGTAATGTTTTCGAATATAATATGTTTTTCATTTTAATCAATAGGAAGACGTTTAGAAAATGATTTCCCTTATTAGCGGATACGCCTCCCTACCTCAGAGGATTTTTAGATCCGTTTCTGGCTTGACAAATATTAGAACCATCAGAAACAGAAGAGTGAGGTATGAATTATAATATGAATGCAACAGAGGCTACGGGAACATGGAGGAAGTATGAAACTGCTGATGGCTTAAGTTTCTTTTATTTCGTACAATTTGTAATAAGTCACAGAAAAACGGCTTTTTAATTAATTTAAGTTCATAAAGTGCTCGATCCTACAACTATTCGTCGAGATTGTGACTTACAGTGACTCAACCATACAATTCGGAGTCCAAAAAGATTTCTTTTGATTAAATATCGTTCCGTATTCTCGCAATTCAGCGTGCAGAGGTTACGGAAACGTCCAAGACGAATCACTAGAATTATGGACCTCGTTCCTTACTCAAAGATGTAACCTGTTGTACAAGCGCACATGGCCCTTGAAAAAAGGTTTTTCAAAGGTGTGGATGTGATAATGCAATCCGTAGCCTGCACCAATTTTTCACCTTTTTCATTTCAGGAAGTGTACTTATAATTTAAGTGGAGTTGCGTCAGTTGATGATGCATGAAAACCTATTCTCAGATCTGATGTACTTCTTGACAGACTAAGATAGCAGCCATTCCAAAAGTTAATTTTCTTTATATCTGTGCCATTTTGGAAATAGTTTCAATATAACCTTAACTATGAAGACAATGGGCATGGGCAATTTTTTTCGGCATCAGCAATGACTTCAAGCTCGACTCGATGTATGTACAAGTATTGTCTTCCAAACGGGAATATATTTAAATTTTGAAGACATTATAGTTCTTCTTTCCATAATATGTTTGAGCATTTACATCAGCATGCGAAACTGTTCAGGAATTATAGCACCGGGCCTACGTCCTCGTGTTAGTAGGCCTAAGGAGACCAGAATCGTTTTTCAATACCGCTCTCTTTTGAAAAGTCGGGAAAAAGAATTAAATCAAACAAAATAAATGTTTAAAAATCAATCTGCCCTCCTTTTCTGGACTGGTGACGTAAAGCAAGGACGAAGGCCAAGAAGAATACCTCGGTTACTTTACCGCGTCGACGGCAGGCAATGGACATTCACTTGCGGCGGCGTTTGATGACGAGAGAGGCGGACTCGTGGGTGAGCGGAGTGACCTCGGTCTGCCTCACGCGGGCGAAACGTTGGAAGGGGGGACCTTCGATCATCAGTCTAGACCCCTCCCTCGCTCGCCCGACTGACTGCTCAACAGACATCTGCAAAGCACGGCGAGACCTTCGACGGAGCAATATTGAGATGTGATTCTCGCGGCCGTGGTCGTCACTCGTCCGAGAGTGTAAATGGAATCTTCTCGTAATTGAGTCACTCAGACGAGTGATATTTATTTACGGATGCCTCTGGCCCACACGCTTAAGTTAATGACGCGGCGTTCCGTCTTTTCCTTAAATCAACGAATTAATGAAGGAAGACTATTAGCTACTCTCCAAACCGTGTGGAATACTCTCAGGCTGTTTATCTTTTGCAAATTGTATGAGGAATCGACTCCCATGAACGAATACGTACACCAATTCATGAAATCCATTAAAGTTCACATAAGGTCAACCATTTCCGACACCATTTCCCACGACGAAAAAATGGTGTTCATTCTGTGACACCCGCGTCAAGAATATAATTTTACAACTCTTGTAAATAGACAATAAATCCACAGTAATCAACTCCAAGGCATGTTTGATAGGTGAAGATAGAGCGTAGATAGATATCATTAAGCCGAACGCATTAGAGAATTAAGGGGGCCAGATCCTTTCTCAATGCCGCCGAAGGTTTTTCAGAAGTTCCGAGGACCACAAATCTTGGGTGAAGCTGGGTGTGACCAGAGATGCGTTCCCGAGAGTCAAACACTTCGGCCAATAGCCCAGTCCTGTACTCAATGGAATCGCAAGTCCTCTAAAAGATAGAGATGCAGAGCAAAATGAAGACTATTCTCGTGTTTCGCAGGTGACAATAGTTGTCAATTATCTATTCTACCCATAATGAGCACAATACCTTCAATTGATGCAAAAGAAAACGTGTAGACGATCGGTACCACCGAATAACTGATCCTCACTCTCCCTTTCGATTTGGTCTCTTGCAGTAACAAACCTGCAATTTCAGGTTCTACTCGTTTTCAACAGCACGCCTTTGCACTCTATTCCCGCCTCCGGACGAAACAATCGCCGTCCGACAAAGCCTGGTGATCCGGAAGATGCTCGCTGCACAGAAGTGAATATTCGAATTGCGCAACAGGATTCCATTCGTTCCTGACATTGCATCCCACCCATATCGCTTCCCGGGTCGATGCTTCCCCCGGCGAGGGACGAAATCGGAGCCCCCGCTCGCTCGGGGGAGGCCGACACTCGGTGGATACGAAGAGGTGGCAGGGAAGGGGGGGCGACGGATTTTTTCTGTTTCGCGCCGTCGAGGAGAAACGCGGCATTGGCCGTGAGGCAGGAACGTCAAAAGGGGTTAATTAATGAAAGGCTCTCAATCCCTCGAAACACACGCGCCGCCGAGAGGAGTTGCGGGGAGGTGGCGCTTCTGCTCGCTCATTTGTCCAACCGCGAGCGCCCGTCCCCCCGACGGAGGAATGTCGAACTATCGATCGAGGAGCGTGCAGCGGAAAGATTTCGATAGCGAGGAAGAGAGGAGGGTGAGAGGGGCGACAAAGTGCCCCCCGTCGCCTAGCACCCCCCCTTTGGACGGTCCTCGCCCCACCGCACCCCTCGCTGTCTCTAGCCGCGTGGTTAAACCGAGTGGACGTCGACACTCCGTTTGCATGTCGATCTGCTGTAATTGACCCCGGTTGCGATTCGTATAGACGCGATCGGCGACATTGACGCCAAGAAGAAGTGGTGTGATTTCAATGTCGACGTTGATTTTGCCGTCGATACTTATGCCGACGCCGATAAATAATTGTCGACGCCGATATTGGGGTTGATTTTGACAATTTTATCGACATCGACATAACTGTCGACGGCAAAATTAACGTCGACATTGATACATAGATTTCGAGGCTGATATTGATGTCAAAGTCTATTATGATGTCTTGATAATCTAAAATAATCCTCCGTTGTTATAATTTATAAAGATCTATCAGCTATAAGTAGCATATATAACTTTTGATTGCATGATGATTCCCAGGCAATTAAATCTGTAATTTCTCATTAGTTTAAAATCCATCCGTAGTGTAGAGTACCGTGGTAACTGCAACAACCACACTTCCGAACCCAAATTATAAATAATTGTTACCCTTTGGTGGGTCGCGGTGATCCAGTGAGTAGAGCGTTGGACTACTGACCGGAGGGTCCCGGGTTCGATTCCCGGACAAGGCACTTTGGGCACCTGCTGCTCCACCCAAGCTAGTTGATTTTTCGGGAACCAGATCTTCCTGGGAAACCATAAGCGGCACAGGGAAAGGAACTGGCCCCCCTACCCTGATGTGTGAATATTCACAAGCCGTCGGGCTTGGTACATGGGTGAGCTCTACCATCACCTACTAAACCGACCTTATTAGGGTTGATTACAGCGTTTATGATTACACTTTTATTAATACATTAACTCAGACAAATGATACGCATGGCGTTATCATTATTATTGGTATCCTACCTTTTAAGGTAGGTTTTCGATGGGCACAGCAGCCTATACATTGATTGACATTCCTTGCCCTCCTTAACAAAACGCACACCGACACCCGACACTACTGGAGGCCCCTTTTCAATTTCGCATCCAAATCTTGTACTTCCATCTTCCATTCCTTCCATCCTTCCTTTCCCTATCCTCTCCTGTAGCTCGCCTTTACCTCTCCTCTTTAACATCCCATTGCCAATCAAAGTGTGCTGCATCCTTCTTCCTTGTCTCCTTTACTTTCGCACAAAAACCCCTCCTATCCACCACGCCTTGCAGTTCCTCGTTTGTTTTCTTTCTCTCTACTTCACATTTTTCCATCCTTCTCCAAATCTTAATTTCAAAAGTCTTCAATCGACGCCTGTCATCCCGCTTCAATGGTCATGTTTCCCCTACATACAAAACTGCGCTCCATATTAAAGTTGGAACGAGTCGTTTCTTGACACCCTTATTCAAAGTCCCCGTCGTCCACTCCCTCCTCCTCGTGAAATCTTCTTTGCCGAACAGAATCATTCTCCTTACGTCTCTACCACTTTGCCCATGTCCGTCCAAAACGCTTTCGAGGGATATGGGGTTCCAACTGCTTCAGTTTACAATCGCCTCATTTAACATTTAACTTAGCCTTCCCCTTTCTTAAAAAACGGCTTGTTCTTGCTTTTTCAACATTTATTCTCATTTTCTACCTATCGCACTGACTTCCCTATGCGCTCAGCTACGGTTACAACTCATGACTCACTGGCAAACGAAAGCTTGATCATCCGTGAAAATAACTGGCTTTAGATTCATCCTCCGAGTTTTATTCTTATCTCCAGTACTTCTATCAGTGTCTCTCCCCAACTAATTTGTCAAACACGCCACTGTCGATAATACGTACACATACGTACCCTAGCCACAGCTGGGGTGAGTGGCAGAGGGTAATAACATTCCAGATTGCTTTTTACCCAACATAATTTTCCCACTCAAAGCGGTCGGAAAACATTATTCTAATCCCTTATCGTTCGTATGAAAAATAAATCTTGAATCTATCTGTCATCGGCTTCCAGGATTGTGAGTAGTTTACTATGAGGTATTTTGTCGGAAGCTTTTTTTAAATCTAAAACACCCGCGTCCACTGGAACATTACTCTCTCTCAAACTAAAATATCACGAGCAAAAAGCGCAAGTTGCGTCTCGCAGGATTTATCCTTTCGGAAACCGTGCTGATTTCTCATCCATAATTCTTGACCACTTCATTATCAAACTAACGATTATACGTACCTTGGACGATATGGATGTGAGGGAAATAGACGCGTAATTGTTTGTTCCTTGTAACCGTTTCGTAATATATGTGTTAAATTAATAGTCTAGTTGAAGGGAAACTTGCGAAGTAATAGGGACATTTTAAATACAGTATGATTTCTAGATACGGCGTAATTTCCGAAATTAGTTCCATTAAATATATGAGCAGGTATTTGATCGAGACCAGAAGATTGGTACTCGTTTATAAACGGGTAGGGCATAGGAAGTACGGGTGCACGAAAGGGGGAAAGGATAGGGAGTTTTATGGGGGTAATAAGTAGGGGTGGGAGTAATTGATATTTCATATGTGAGTACCTTGCAAGCTACCGCTGGGGTGTGTGGCAGGGGGTACAACTAGACTAATTTGGAGCCGAAAATGACCATACCGCGGTCGAAAAATGTTATTTTAATCCCTTATCATCTGTGGAAAAAATGAAATCTTAACTCTATTTGTTCTACGCCTTGTCTCTGGATTGGCAGGAAGGAAAAGGGTGTACTCCTTTGTAGGTAAGGTTCATCTGGTAGTCTGCCCGGGGTTTTAGCAGGGTCTGGGAAAGGAAGGAAAGTCTATTTCAGAATAATATTAGTGAGGTAACTATTGTAATCAGAATGAAAGATTAGATTGAAAACAGGTAGACATTTAAAGTGGCATCTGTTGTTTTAATTAAAATTTCCTCTTGAAGGAATCTTAATTGCATCGTAAAAATTGGCATATTCCGTAATTCAAGAAAACGAATAATATTTGTGTGCAATAATGTCCTCAGTAGCCTCCACATGAGTAAATAAAAGGATAGTTCATCTAATTTACAGATTTGAAAAACAAACGCCAGATATAACAATAATAAGAATTTGTCGTAAATTTGTCGTCATCAAATAAAATGTTCCATTCCTTTCTTTCAATGTTTGCCTATTTTTCATAAAAATGTTTTTCCATCTTATGATTCAATGGTTCCCGAGCAAAATGTCAACCTTACATTTATTTCCCAGGTGTTCCACAGGGAAGTGTTATCCGACCTCTTTCAATCATACTCTACTTTAACGGCAATAACTCCATTGTCACTAGTAAGATACGTTTATTTGCCGACGATGCAGTGGTTTACCGTGATGAGGACACAGAACTATTAGCAGATGACCAAAATGTTATATTATAACGCTGGTGCGACAATTGGCAATTAGAACTAAACTGAAAAGGGTGCGTAGTGATGAATTTTTGGAATAAGAGCAATTTCCACCAGAACGCCTACTTCATAGGGAACACCGAAATGGAATGTGTAGACTACATTAAATACCTAGGCGTTACCCTCACTCACGATCTCTCCTGGGTGAAACACATACGGGAAATATGTGGACAAGCTAACACAGAAATAGGATTTATAGAAGAGTACTAGGTAAGTGTGATGAAATGGTGAAAGAGAAATGCAATCTGTCGTTGTTTAGCAGGCCTCATTTAGAATATGCTGCTGGTATCTACATCTACATAAACACCCTGCGAGCCACCAAAAAGGTGTGTGGCAGGGGTGCATGTGCCCCATGAGGGAAGGGTAAGGGCTGAGGGGGTTGGGGGTTAGGTGAGGAAAGGTGGGGGGAACCTGTAAGAATAAATAGATACATGTATACATATTCACATATACATATATGCACGCACACACACATATATTTGATATATATATATACATACATACATATATTAAAATATACATAGATATCTATATATATATACACACATACATACACACATATCCTCGCGCAGTCCCTAACCTGTACGTTAATACTTATTGTAATGAACTATGTTCTGGGGAATTTCGGCTACAAGCATTCTGGTCCCTTATCGTTCTTGGAAAAAATGACATTTTAAACTTATCAGTCTTGCAGTCTATCTCTCTAGTCTAATATTCGTGATCCCTTCGACCGTAATATGTTGGGGTTCGTATTATATCCTTGATGTCATCGGAAAAGTATACATCTACATCGGTATCTTCATGATGGCGGATCAATTGCCGCATTGAATCGCGTGCAGCTTAGAGGACGGATATTTGTAAGAGGTTGTTACTATAAACTTCAGTAGCGTATCCCAAATACTAGAGCAGCTACGCTGGGAATCGCTCACGGATCGAAGGTTAAGTTACAGATTAAAAATCTTGCATTCATTGGAAGGATGTCTCTCGCGTCTTATCGCCACTTCGACCTGAAGAATTTTGGCCGTCGTTTGACATAAAGGTGGGTAGATCCCATTTCTGCTCCCAGGTTGGTGGGAAGCAAGTCGGATCAATTATGTGCCGCCTCCAAGGAAACCAGAGAGCCCAGGAAAACAAACATATCCGCCTCACAGTGGTGGCAGATCTTGCCTCGTCGAAACCTGGGTATAGAATAAACTCGGATAAACCCAATGTGATCTCGTATATTACCATCCTAGGCTTATCCGTGAGGCTATTGAAAATGCAAACATCCTACAAATTTTAACGGGGAAGACGGTTACCAGTTCCGCAACACGTTGTTTCAAAATCCGACCAATCAGATGGCAGCAGCGCCATCAAGTCGCCTATATGTACGAAGACGGCCGAAGCACCATCATCACTTTAGCAATAATAGGCGAGCTGTGACGTTAGCGAGACTATTGTCAGAAGAAAGCAGAACGCCTGGGGAAACTCGGAAGCAATCACGATCTGCAATCCACGAGAGGCTTCGCATCGCTAAGAGTTAATCCCTGCCACCACGTAAGACAATGTAATATTTGCTATCAAAAAGTGTGTATTTGTTATGTATGTGTTTGCTTGCTGTGTATATATCTTCATATTCAATTGAAATCGATTGACTAAAAAGAAAAATAATTAATTTGGTGGCAAAAAATAATTTTTTTAAGTCATTGATAAAATATGCTAAATTTTCGATTAATCATGTCAAAATGGCAATAATTCTCGGGAATGCGTTTTCTTCTTTTATAATTATTTATTAAGTCTCATACACACACATATATATCTTTCTATGTATTTATATATATATATATATATATATATATATATAATTATCAAGATATTATTGTGAGTGTTCTTTTTATGTGTTCTCGTGCTGTGTGTTACTGTCTAAGTTTTTATTCAACCCTTCCGTGTTACTTCGAAGAAATCATTTATATATATATATATATATATATATATATATATATATATATATATATATATATATATAAATATATATATATACTTATAAATAAATCTACACACACACTGTTGTCTGTGTCTATATACACATAATTATTTCTATAATATGTATGCATATTGCGTTGTATTATATACATTTATCGTACATATATCTATATATATATATATATACATATATCTATATATATATATATATATATATATATATATATATATATATATATTTAGCAGCTCAATCCCTCACATCAATATTTTCACGAGGTGCACTCGATTGATCTCGGCTATTTATCAAGCAGCAAAACAACACTTATCGTTGATATTGATGATGTATCCCATGACCTCAAAATAGACTCATCCACTAACGTTGGCATAGCAACACTATTTTTTAATACTTGAGGTCACCTTTTAAATACATTTTCATCGACCACTCATTTTATTTTCAAATAGTCTTTTATCAAAGGTTGCTTGGCATCAAAGCATACCGCCGAACATGCGGCAGAGAAATCTTTTTATGGCAACATTTCTAAGCGCACATACTGTCATCGATTAATATTATTTCAAAGCAGAAGCAATTGCGACATAAATTTCTCCCAAACAAAGGAAATGTTGCAACAAAACTGTGCGAAACCATTTTAAACGCTGTTGACTTTGATCGCTGAAACCAAAAGAGGACGAAGTTCGATGCTATGATCGTTAAAATAAGCCGACTTAATGTCGTAAGCAACTTCACTGGGTAACTACAATAGTTCCACTCATTCAACTGTCGAGTCGAGTTTTGAAAGCGCCTCTGAATAACGGATGCGTCACTATGGTCGTTCCGATTCGATAAGCACCTATTTTATTATGTTATCATTCAATTTCGGTGCCTCTCACTCTTTACATCGAAGATAGCTAGGTGTAACATTATATAAACCCGACGGCCTGGAAGCCGTAGCTAAAGCTGTGAAAACAGGCTAATCCCTTTTAAGCTGTAGATGAGGGGATTCAATTTAAAGCAACATATTCCCAGCGGGGGAAATTGATGAAATCGTTTCGTTGGCGGAAAATGGCGCCAAATGCGACGAAAATCCGACCGTTGCGTTGGTAAACATTCGGTTATTCTCCCTTCGCACTGCCACAGTGTTCCTGCTTCACGCCAAGTGATCTCACGGCGGGAGTGAGAGACGTTTTTTTGGGACGTGGGCAAATAAGCAAGATTATAAAAAACGAAACGTGGCAGCAGCCAAACCGTCAAAAGGAAACCGAAGCCAGCCGGAAGAAAACCGGAGAGACAATGTGGAGGCCTCCTGCAATCCGTCACAGTGCAGAATGTAATTATTCCTAGCCTGAGTTTGCAGATTGAAGTGCATGTTTACCTTTCATTCCAGAATGCAAATGAAAGCCACGGAGATTTTTTTCCTAGTCTTTCAAACGGCTATCAAGCAAGAATTTTTCTTTGTTTCATGGGCAATATTATACTTTATCCGTAAAAGATTTAAATAGACAAAAATATTTTCTAGAAATGCTCAGTCTCTTCCCATGTCACGTCCAGTCTAACACTACAGTGTGGCGGCTTTTTCGAGACTCTTCAATACTGGTGACTTAGGGAATACTATCACAAATAAACATTAGCTAAGCTGAATATGTCTATTTTCGAAAGGAGCTTAACAATCATTGACACGAAAAACCCACGATGAAAATGCAGTCAAAGTTAATGATTTCTTCCATCGTGAAAAAATCAAATCCGATTATAAAAATAATGAATAGTAATAACGTTTATATATTATTATAGATATTACATAATATCATAAATTAAATTTTTATTCATCTTTGTTCCTCGCATGTCTTATATTGAAATAAGTGATTTGACGAATTATTGTATGGATTAACAAAATATTCGATCACATGGGAACAGCGTGGTTTGGCCTTGGTAGCACCCGTTAGAGGAACCAAATTGTTGCCATTGTTTTAATATTTGAGATGATGAATTAATTAATGGCCACACTAAAGGGGGGAATGAGCGACGTATATGTTGTATTCAAAGGAGTAATTTGGAGTTCGCAGCGAGCGACAACGAAGGATTACATGAAGAGAGGACCTGTTGTCTCCAGCTTTACAATTCCACAATTTTAAATCGATGTTTGCAGGTACTTTATAAATTGTGTCGACTATTTCAATTTTATTATAAACAGAAAACCCGTACATAATTCACATGCGTAGAACCAATAATTTGAAAAATATTCTATGCCATCATCCATACAGGTTAGACATCTTGCATTAATTGGAAGGATGTCTCTTTATGAATGTTATTTAAACTGTATTATTATCGAATCCTCACTCCTGTAGGAGAAATCATGTCAATAAAGCTCGAGCGATTAAAAGCAGAGCCGATATATTAAAAATGTCATTTTTCCCACGAACGATAAAGGATCGGAATAAATTGTTATACCGTTGTAGGGGTAAGAATGTCATGGTAAAAAATTAGTCTGGTGCGTATTCACCCTCTACCACACACCCTAGCCTTGGCTTGCAGCGTACCAGAATATCACCCACCAACATTGTCCAGCAGGGGTCTATGAACTGAAATATCGCTGCATGATTTGACTCGTCAACACAGGCTGACCAATTAAAGTCATAAATAAATGACAAGGTCATCGAATTATTTCAACGAGCTATTTAACATTTGAATCCACACTGACATATGGGATACAGTGGAAATACATTCAAAATAATAAAGTCAATAAAAGGAATACCAACGACTTAGAGAAGTCCACCATCGCCTAGACACGGGCGCGGCCATTCAAGTCTCAAAATGCACGGGGGTCGCACTGACACCGAACTTAGGAGAACCCATTGGAAACTCATGCGAAACTGCATTTAAAGAAGTTGGCTTCATTTATCAATCACTTGGGGAAATAACCAATCGAGGATGATGCTTAAATAATTCAGTTACTTCACGTTAGATAAAATCTCATATTGAACGCTTCGGTTGCTTTGTCCGAAGGCTGCCTTTGATATGTTTTTTAAACTGTTAAGATTTGAATGAATTGGGCAGAAACAACTCTCCATGTGACTGGTTCCATCTGAAATTACTCCTTTTTTCATTTTCAGTTCCGAACTTGTTAAACCAGCTATCTCAAAATATTTCAGGGTTAAAGAAACAAGACACTTGGTTGTATCAAAGTATGAGAATGATAGGTGACAGGCTTGTGAATTATGATATCTATATATGTGTGTATGACGGTATGTTTCTCAAGTATAATGTAGAAAAGTGAATGAATGTGTATGGAAAGAGCAATATAGGAACTGGTGTACACTAATTATTGGTCTTTTGAGTATTTTTATTTTTGAATATTGTAAACATTGTTCCATGTCGCTAAAGACTTAGCAGGACCAAATCGGTTTATTCTATAATATTGTTATTTCTTAATTGTATGAAAATGTTAAATTTAATTATATGATATATGTCGTGTCCCTACCACTTTGACAGTATTGGTCCAAAACACTTCCGAGATATGTAGACTGCTCTACCTGCTCTATTTTTTCCCCGCCTATTTTAATATTAACTTAGCCTTTTTCTTTATGCGATTTTCCAGAAAGAAAAAGGCTAAGCTAAATATTAAAATAGGCGGGGAAAAATAGAGAAGGTAGAGCTGTTTACATATCTTGGAAGTGTTTTGGACCAATACGGTCAAAGTGGTAGGGACGTAAGGAGAAGAATTGCGCTAGGCAAGGAGGCTTTCTCAAGGAGGAGGGAGTTGATGACGGGGACGTGGAGTAGGGATGTTAAGACAAGACTCGTAAAAACTCTGAGCTGGAGCGTAGGCGGGGTACGGCGCGGAAACGTGGTCACTGAAGCAGGATGATGTGAAATGTGGATGTGGAGAAGAATGGAGAAGGTGAAATGGACCGAAAGTAAAACAAATGAGGAAGTACTAGAGATGGTGGGTGAGGAGAGGAGTTTGTTGAGAGAAGTCCTATGGAGGCAGGAAAAATGGATGAATGGCGTATTGAGCGGTAGTGGAATGTTGAAGAGGGTAATAGAGGGGAGAATGTTGGGCAAGCGAGGAAAAAGCAGGAACAGGATAGGGATATTGGACGGGATGAAGGGAGGAAAGAAGTACACCGAGATGAAGAGGGACCTGATGTAGATTAGTTTGATAGGTGGGGAGTCACAAAATGTTTATTTGATAGTTGTGTTCATCCAAAAACCTACCTTAAACGGTAGATTACCTAATAATAATAATGTGGTGTAAACTTTTTGGACAAGAATAATAAACGTAGGTTTTGATAAAAAGTAAAAAAAGAAAAATCCTTTCTGAAATCTTCCCACTTGTTATTTTTATTAATTACATCGAACCTAGCCAGCTCCTTTTTCCTTCATTTTCCAAACTCTCCCATTTTCGAATGCTTAATAATTTCGTTTCGTTATTTATTTTTCATGTCTACCGAGTACATATCTGGCTACCTTTGATGAAGTTCAAAATAACATTTTGAGCAGTACCACCTCACACGGGTCCCTTATATATTTTCAAGACAGTGTTAGCAACGGGACAAGTGAGTGTCTGGCACGCAGGCCCCTCTCTGCTCCTCCTTTTAAACTCCCGCCACCGAATGACCTCGGCGAGGGGTGTCCTCAGGTACGGACCACTCCCAATCAGGGCCGCCGTTATCCCTTGAGGAATCTCACAGCGGCCGACCCAGCTGAATTTCTCAGCAAAGAACGAAGAGTTTCATCGCCTTTGCGTTACCGAGTAAGTGAGCAAATAGATAATTTCACACCTTCAATTCAGCCCGTGAATTGCGTCATATCGGAGCGCTCTGCATCACACGTCGTCGGTGTGCGAAAAATGCATTCCCACCCAATCCGCAGGCTGGAAACGCGCACCATTCGAGGAAAATTCTAAGTAACGAGTTCGCTAATCCACTGCAAAGGCCATGCAGAGTCTGAAGGAGTGAGGGTGGCGGATGGGAAGAATATATCTTTCCTTCCGAGGAATGAATAATTCCGCGATTCAGGCCGCGGCGGCTCCGACTCAATTGCGGACGCAATTCATCTTTCTCACACGTGAGCATAAATTTTCAGATAATCAAAGGAAAGATGCCAGATAACAGCCCAGGAGGGATTATTCTCAATCCTAATGTCTTCAACTAACCTCTTTAAGATGAATTTGATGTGTTATAAATTACCTTGCACTTGAAAAATCCTTCAGTCATCGTCATTTTCTGAGACGAATATCTAGGCGAATATCTAACCTGATTACCCTGGTGCGATACGTGCGACCGAAAGTGTCAGCAGCGGCGAGAGGCTGAGATGGAGAGGAATTAAGTGGGATCAGTAATAGTGGCAATTATTCAGTGGAGACAGCTGAGGTCAATGTAGCCATTAAGGATAGCAGAGTAATTCGTTGGAGGTGAGGTTTTTCAGCAATTGAAAAAGAGATACGGAATCAGACATTAGCCTCCTCTCGAGTAACAAAGATGCCAATAGCCATGCAATTTAAAGTTGCATCCGACCGATGGCGTACTCTACTTGAAGTGACCTCCAGGTGACCTGAGAGTAGGGACCGGGATGCCCCTGAACTGCCGGGATCTGAGACTGGAGCTTCAAGGTTGGAGGTCAGATACTCTTGTCAACACAGTTAAGAGGTTAATTAGTCTTAGTCAACTAGAAATCGAGCCAATTCCATCCCCTGATGGTATTAACACATGAGTCGAGAAATGGTTATAGTACAATGCACTCCTGACGACAGGTGGAAATACTAAGAAAAAATCACTGTTTCTCTTTAACTAAAACCTATATTTAATATGGCCCAATTGCTTGAATTCAATATTAGATAATGATACTTCTGAGAAATGAACGCACAATACGGAGAAGAAAAAGAGCTGGTGGATCAATTACGATGAAAAATCTACCTGCTAAAAGAACATAATATCAATTTGCAAAATATGCGTGTGATACGAACATGAGGATATTTGAAGGTTGTAATTTGCGTGGAATAAACCTAATTCGGCATAACTTTGTCTGTTTTCAGCAATGCCATGCACCTAATACTTAAGCTGAAATAATTATTCAAACCCCTTAGGCAAAGCAGGGCTGAATCGGTACATTTGGAAAATCAAATGAAAAATGATGCATGCATATCTGTGGCTTGGATTATTATCATTTAAATCTACGTCCGATGGGAAACTATTTTGAAGGGGGGGAGGGAGGGAGAGGAGAGGAGGAGGATATCGGCGTGCGGGGAAGGTCACACGTGGCGCCACTGTCGCTCGGAGCGCCGAACTGAGCCCGGGAAGTTCGAACGCCGGCAGGGCGCCATCGTCGAGGGTTATAGCCTCGACGATGCTTGCGCGGATGAGGGTGGAAGGGTTTCCACGGAGAAGCAGCAGTCTAAGGGTTGAAACTGAAATTCGGGGTGTCTAGATAGAGTGCATTTCAAAAAATCGGTTGTGGTGGTGGAGAGCGGTGATGGTGATTCAGAGGGAAAGGGGAGTGAGTGATATGTGGTGCATTCTGCGAACCAAAATGCGAGGCGGTGGTCGGACGAGAGGTGACGGTGCATTGCCGTTCCCGAGGTTGAAGCATCTCGGCAATAGCCGCTGGGAATGAACGTCTGGGGAGACTGAAGAACGGAAGAGAAGGTAAGGCATTTTAATAGCGCAAAGCGAGTTTGAAGAAGTGTGTGCGATTGTATTCAGACACACACAATACACAATCCTCACGAAGTTGGATTGATTACTGAATTGGATCATGTTTAGCGCAAATAAGCTAGATTTTTAAAACGTTGTTGCGATAAACTTAGTAGCTCATCCAAAACATTAGAGAAGCTAGGTTGGGAATCACTCGCAGAGCTTAGCTTAAATTATAGATTTAATCTCGTGCATAAACTGGAAGGGCGTCTATTTAGTAGTAAAGTTTAAAATGTATTATAACCTCCATCGTACTACGAGAGGAGAAATCATGTCAATAAAATTACAGAGACTAAGTGTAGAACAGATAGATTTAAGAATTAATTTCTCCCATAAACGATAAGGGATTAGAATAACACTGTCCGACCGCGGTAGGGGTAAAAATATTCGGTTCAAAATAGGTATGATGTGTATTCACCCTCTGTCACACGCCCTAGGGGTGACTTACAGAATACTTAAAAAAATATCACGCGTAGAGATAAAAGAGAGAGAGAGAGGTCCACAGAGGATAAAACACATTCACCAGCAAATGATTGGCGGTTAACCATTGGATAGAATGCCCACCGCGTGTGCAGGGTGGTGACTGGTCTGAGACGAAGTAAGTGGGACGAGGGTGTGATAAGAAGGGTAATAAATGGGTACAACGGAGGCAGAGTTTTAACCTACGAACCATCCTTTTCCAAGGTTCCAGGGTAAGGGATCCCCTCCTTCCCTTTGAGAGCCTCTTTCTCTATGCATTATCGGTTAGTGCCCTTTCACAATCCCGTGATTTTTAACTTCAACTCTTTTTTACTCTTCAGTGTCCGCAAGGAGAGGAGCTCTTCCTCATGAAAACCCATAAACAGGATTGCGTACGAGGAAGACTTTCTCGTACTCACGGAAGTGCCTTTTGTCTGTGGGGATTATTTGTCCCTGAAGGAGAATGCGTCGTTTTTTCCAGCACAAAACGGGTCCAGTTTCAGAGGTGGAAATCGGTGGAGGGAACGAGAGTTAAGGAAGGCAGCGCCGAAGTGCAGCAGGCGATGCGTGGAATGGAAGCATGTCTGGAGGTTACACACGCTTGTAGCCATTATTACATTGCTTTGCGGTGGGAGTGGGAGACTACGGATTCTCTCCACGAAGGGAAAAGTGCCGCGGATGACGGAAGGAGGTGCGGAGAAAGAGATTTGAGACGGAAATCGATGTAAGCAGTCCTGTGGGTGAATTGATATTCGGAATGATAGGTTGGTCTGGATTGTTACGCTTGTGTATTTAGGGAAGTAGGTGACAGCAGGAAGTGCATAGGCTTGGGGAGGGGAAAGGAAGGTGGTATTAGATTAAGTGATCCCTTCCTTGGATCCGTGGCCTTTTATGGGTGCTGATAGACATCTGATTTAAATACTAAATAGAGAAATTGAAAAAAGGGTTGATAAAAAGCGGTCTCTGCAACCTGACAAAATGTTTCCACGTCGGAGTAACTGACGTTTGTGAGCGTAACGCAGGATTTTTCGTCCGCTGGAGAAATGGTGATACTTGGACCAGAGTTTAGCTTTCAAATGTTCACTAGTTTTTTAGTGGAAAGATTTTTGGATCTCTTAATTGACTTGAGGAAACGATGATCAGGAAATCTGTGGAGAAACTATTTGATGAAAATTCGAACACGGTGGATGGAATGGAGGCGCCGTGATTCGCAAGTGGAAGGCGACGGACGGGAGTTGGTGCAGAGCAGGATGCTGGCGGAGTTAGATGCAATGCGTTTTCCAAGAGGTGTGCAGTGGGAGATTTCGAAAGAAATTGGATCCATCGGGGATGAGCGCTGCGTATTTTTTTTAGCATGGGGTTGGGTGAGAAAGAGAGACCTTTGGATTACACCGAAATTTCATGCTCACTGATTTCGCTGGATGAAAGTTGAACTGCATCATCGGATGGTACGAGCTTTGAGGCTTCTTTTTTGGAGCCTTTTTGGAGGCACCGGCACACCATTTGGAGGGCGGGAGTTGGGTGAGGAGTTGGGGCTGATCTGAAGATAGGAGGAGAGTGGTGAAGGATTTCCCTTTAGGAGCTGTTTGGAAGGGCAGACACGGGTGGTGGGTGGTTGAGGCGAAGAGAGTTAACGGTGGAGTTGTAGGCGTAGAGTACACCGCTTCGGGGAGGTGGATGAAAGTGAACGACTCGCGCGAGGGAAGCGGTGGGGGAGTGCACGAAAATCGCATTTCAATTAGAGTCGCCCGTGGTGGAAATTAAGCAGTCAATAAGAGTACTGAGTGAGTGGAAGCCGAGTGAATCCGAGGGAATATTTAGAATGGGGAAAGTTTGATGAAAATAGCGAGGGATGGTCTTTCTCGGATGGTTTATCGTGGGACTATTTAGGTGTATGGCATATGCAAGAGCAGAGGAATTCAAAATAAGCTGTAAACTGGGTAGATTTTTCTGCATAAGTTTGCACTTCCTTGTTTTCACAAGTCCAAACAGTCCTAGCTCAATTTCAATTTCATCAAAAGACAGCTGCACATAGAAGAACGTCGTATCTCTGCTGCAGAGTAACCAGGACATGGTGAATAATGTTATAACAAAACTTTGTAACTCAACTTGAATAATAAGCTGTATTGCGGAATACGTTTCATTGCGGTGCAACATCTACAGGCCTTGTTCGTGACGTCTTCAAGTTTTGTTTTATCATGATTCATTGTGGAACAATTTCACAAAGTTACGCCTGAAACTATTCATTATATTCAGGTCACTTTGATTTTTGTAGTTGAAACCTTTGTCCTCCTTCATGTCTAAATCAGCGAACACATAACGTTTTCCTCGTCACTGCCAGTCCCAGAGCACCCTCACCCACACGCTTGCATTTGCTTATGTTTCCTCGAGTCTATAACCCAAGTTCTACTTCCCGCTGTGCCAATTATACAACTCAGAAATAAGGAATTATCAATAATCTGAGAGTGAAAGTCTTTCTACCCCTCGGGGCTGAAACGTCTTCGTTGAACGACATACTCTCCTCTTCCCTTAGACCTCAATTCCTCGGTATTCATGCCACGAAGGGAGAGCAAGAACGGACCTGCCTTACCTCCCTACCTTTGCCTAATCTTCTCCCGACAAACCCATTTGGCAACATTTTGCAATTTTGACTACTCACAATTTTTCCTTCGGGAACATATCTCACATGAAGTGCACTTTGGGAGAATTTCTACATTCGACCTTCATGGCCCCATCTCAATAAAACTGGTTTAGAAATTGCAGAACATACGACGGCAAAAATGTTGGCGACATTACCGGTTTGGTGTAAGATGGCTCTCTCTATGATCTGAAAAATATTGGATTGTACTCCCCCCCCCGTCTCTTTAGTTTGAAATTTATAAAATACTGTGTTATAAGAAATGTAGTAGTATTAGTATTTGGGGGAGGCGACCGAGAGCTGAGGCCACAGGGGATGGATAGGGAAGGGTGGAGAGAAACCCGGCGTCGGTGCATTAGTCTGCTCTTAACAAAGGGCGAAAAGGGGTCCGCAGCTTAACGTCCCAACCGACCGAATGGCGAATAATTCCATTCCTTGGCCATGTCTCACTCAGAATACAACAAATACTCTCAAAAAACAATATCAAAGCCGCTTTTTACAATTCACATGCTTTGAAAGACTTAACTTAAGACTTAACTTCACCTGAAGACAAAATTGACGTCATGCAACAAAGCAGAGTTTATAAACTCAATTGTACAGACTGCAACGCCATCTACAGCGGACAGACAGGACTTTCGACATTAGGATTAAGGAACACCGTTCATGCTTCAGGAAGAAAGACAACAGATGACAATTCGCCAAACACTTCTTAGACTACAATCATTCCAGTAACTTCACAGCAGACATTTTACATACGGAAACGAAAGGTCGCCGGCTGAACGCTCTGGAGGAGCTGGAAATTTGGGAATCCCTTCAGTCCGGTAATCTTGAGGTGGTCAACGATATCCTTTACCTCTCGCGTTCCCCTCTCCTTGAATGAATTCTTGAATGCCTCCCCACACCGTCCCCTCCCCCACCAAGGCAGTGACAGTCACCGACCCTCCGTTAATGAGGGTCAATCGTTGCAAACAAACACCCCCCCCCCGTTGTACCGTCTGCATCCAATCTCACCTTCCCTTCACCCACCAATGCTTGCTACACTACCACCCCTCTCCCTGACTTCCCCTACCTGGCTCCTGGCTATATTAAGTTGAAAAATTTTGTTGAATTGTACCTGATGATGATGCGCAGAATCGAAACCATGGCCGTGTTGTATTAAAAGTGTGTGGAAGTGCAAAGTTTTTTCTCTTTCTTGTACCCTCACCTTGAAGGAATTCCACAAAGTTAAGCCTGAAACGGTTAGCTTCATCCAAACCCTAGTTGGAGGAAAATTCACCTATGCGGGAATCGAACCCGCGACTTCTGTGTTGGGGAGGATGTTACCCCGCCGCCTTCGTGGTCGGTAAGATATTAAATTTAGATTTCGAAATAGTGTTAGCGGTCATTCGAGTGAAAAGTAGAATGCAGGCAGGACATTTATGCAAGGACATGTATTTGTGACTATATGTAGGATTACATTAATATTTACGTTTAAGCAGTGATGTTGAAAATGTATTGTATAACCCCCATCGTACTACGCTAGGGGACATCATGTCAATAAAGTTAGACAGTTTTCATAATTCAAACGTCTTTACTTTTCCACATAAACTTTTTATTTTCACGACCCAGGTTTCGTTATAGCATAACATCATCAGGTAAAAATACATATCAAGCACAGAATATATGCATATCTCTGGGCGGAGAGAAAGAGGAGGTAGGAAAGAAAGGATTGGTTGAACTAGGAGGAGGGGGGGGGCTAAAAATCTATGGTTTGAGGCGGAGGAGGAGGATTGGTAATATTGAAAAATTAGCAATAATTGGATAATTAGGTTAGATAAAAACCAATTAGATACTTAGCAGGCTGGAAGGAGAGGGTCAACACAATGTTGCAAAAAGCCCACTTGACATCGGATAAGTTGGCAGAGGATTAGGGAATTGATTATTGTGAACGGGGAGAACGGCAATTAGCAATTAGTCAGGTAGTAAATCAAAAGAGAGATGGTACTTTTTTCCACACTTTATTATTTAAAGTCGACCGGTTTCGTCGCATAGGCGACATCATCCACCTGATGATGTCGCCTATGCGACGAAACCGGTCGACTTTAAATAATAAAGTGTGGAAAAAAGTACCATCTCTCTTTTGATTTATTAGAATGGATTTCCACAAAGTGAAGCCTGAAACCATCGAGTTTATAATTAGTCAGGTGACTCTCAGTAGCGGGCTGGGAGGAGTCGCTACATTGTTGAAAAAGTCTCACTTGGTTTCAGGTGAGTTGGCAGGGGGAGAGGGAAAAAACAATAACGGGGAATGTGAAGGGTAAAGAAAATCGTTGGTCCAAACATCTTCCCCGTAATTCCGTAAAACGTTTATGAGGAAAAGCAAAGTGGTTTGATTTATAAAAACGTCAGTATGAAGATTTTCCACCAAGTTACGCGAGAAACAGTTTTATTTAAAATTAGAGAGATCAAGCGTAAAACAGATGGATTCAAGATGTCGTTTTTTCCACAAAAGATTAGGTATCATAATAACATTTTACCACCTCGGTAGGATCGGGTAAAAGTTGGTCTTGTTTGTATTCACTTATGTGTTTACGATAAAATACTGAACTATTGGAACACAAACTCATAATACTTGGTTCGTATAAAAAGTATCGGGAAAAGTTTCAGTCCTTTAAGGTACGCGTGCAAGCTTCTTTGGCGGCACTTAGGGTCCCATGGGGGTGATTTTGGAGAAAGGATTTTACTTTTGGGAATAAGTTATAGTCTGCTGGTGCCAATTCGGGACTGTGAGGGGATTGGGGAATCGTCGCGATGACGTTGCAGGAGGTCTTCGCAAGCAGTCACTATTTATGCTTTCGTGTTCAAGGATTGATACGAATCTATCTTCAACAAAAATGGTTGAAACACTGAATTAATAAGCCATTACGTATGATTCTCTCTGACAGCACGGCTATCCGACATCGAAAATATGCAATGATAGGTGGCCCACCCTGACTCCATCGGGTGCTTCTCCACAAACTGACGCATTTCAAGGCCAGGACTCGGCTTATAGCTTGGTCAACGAATATCCAACTGATTCCAAGTATTGCCCAACTGATGACATCCCTAAGCCTCATCTACTCCTCGGAGGGCCCTCGACTACTTCCTCCGCGTTGCGCAGCATTCAAATCAATTCTTGCGACAATAGTGATCACGCATTTCTGTAGCTTTCTTTGCCAGTATCCTAAACCTGCGTGATTGATATTTCTGAGACGGATAAAGATACTCGTCCTTAAAAATATTAATTTAATTATTGTGATATATCCTGGTGAGCATTTGCTGTCATTAGTTCTGGCGTTATTTTTGTTTTTGTTACATTAACAACTTGTAGTTTTGGTCTTCTTTTACACGAAGGGATTTCTTTTGACTTCAATTTTTCAAATTTACATTTAACCCCTCTTCCGATTTCGTTCTCACATTCAATATGGCGACTTCAGCCAAATTCGGGAGCAGGAATAAATCTCAATATGCATCTTTATAGTTTCAGGCCACCGTTCGACTTTCTTTTGCTTGTCCTCTTCAGTATTCATTAACAGTTTGGACTCACGATGGTGGAAATTTGATTAAAGTACGGGTGCATTTGAGTAAAGTAGGGTAACAATGGGGCATGGTTTCGATATTTTAGGGTATTTGCGCGTTCTGTGCTCAAATTGGAGAGGGTGACGTATTTGCTTATGTCTGGTCTTCGGTTGATTTTTTGTGACAAGTTGTCCATATAAATCAGGGTCGGGGGGAGGGGGCTTATTATCAAAGGAGGAGTTGGTCGAAGGGAAAGGAATAAATGGGTGAAATACTATATGATTTTGCCCGCTGGATAAAATTTGTCGTCAATGCGTCAATATCAAGTGTGCATTGATTCTATTGACTAGGGGATTAAGATTTGATCTTTAGTTCAGAGTAATCTCTGGAAGAGGGTTCCAGAAGGGGAGGAACGAAAACTGGCCAAGTGCCGAGCTCGTGGCGGAGTTGTATATTTTCGTGAAACCATCTGGCACTTGTAATAGAAACGAAGGGAAGGTTTTCTTTGGCCTTTAATTGGGTGAGGTTTAAAGGAAGAGAAAGTTGGACCGACATAAATGACGGTAGGAGGAAAGATGAAAGAATAATGGTGCTTTCTTTTCGGTGCTTTCACTAAATAATAAGAGAGCTAGAGCTTTCCTTGAAGACAGGGTTGGCAAGATGTCAGCGGGTGCCCGCCCACTGGTGCAATTCCTCGTTCCCAGCAAGTAAATGCCGTTTACGGGGAGTCATGGAGGGGTTGGTTTGTGATGGTAAAGAAAAAGGTTCATTTAATGTCTGATGTTAGTGTTAAACATTTCCCGAAATATATTCTTTGGAAAGGGATAGGGAGCTCTCTAAGAAGGCAACAAGATCATTTGGGAAGGAAATCCTGGAGAGAGAATAAACGTTTCTTAATCAGGAATGGAACCATTTGGACATTCGATTTTCCTGACCGAACCCTGAATAATGTTTGTTCGCTGGTCCTATTCCTCTAGCAGTGGTGAAAAGACACCCGAACGACATCTTTATCCCAAGTAATGTCGCTTGCATAAACTCCCGCAGGTGCATAAGTTCCTAAATGGTCAAGATTTTCAGGTTATCTATAGGTCCATGGTTCAGCTTCCGCTTCATGGACTGATTTCCTGTTCATAATATTCTCCCTTTCACCTTCCCCCTAACCAAGTGTTGGCCCATTTACGTATGCATTCTTTTTCATGTTTTATAAATTTCATTCCATTTTCATTTTTACCTACGACGTTCCAACTTTGACATCAATCAAAGAATATCCAATACTTCACATATAATTTCATTACTTCCCATTAATATTCTGCGGAGGTTAATCGTAATCTGAAAATCGTAACAATCATTGAAATAATGGACGGAATCAGTGACCATAAGGCCATTTTTGTGCAAATCAAAACTAAGATCGTGAAAATAAAAATAGAAAAGCATAAAATATACTTATTCAACAAGGCACATTTTAACGGACTACGAGAATATTTAAAAATAGAATTATCTGAATACAAGACAAAGACACTGACAACCGATACAGAGAACCTTGGAAATATTTTTTAAATATTTTAAGCGAAGGAATGAAGACGTACGTCCCGCTCCAATATCAAATGCGACAATAGGGAACCTAGATGGTACAACGGGGAAGTAAGATCGACATTAAGAAGGCAAAGAGGATTACAGTCAAATAAAGAGTTTAAAAAGTGACGCTATATCTTATGTGAATACATCAAAACACAAACTTATAGAATGTCGCAGTAAAACAAAAAGTATCGTGCGCACAGCTCTACGCTCTTTTAAATCTAAAATGCTAATCAAATATCATGAGGAAAGCCCAAAGCCATTATGGCCCTATGTTAGGGAAATACAGGGTAAACGTCCAAGTGTACATTCTTTAAAGACGAAAAACGGAGAAATTATTACAGACAGCGTGAAAAAAAACAAACATTTTAAACAAGTTTTTCCAGAGCTTCTACAAAAAAGACACAATCGCACCAAACGATCCCCCACACCCACCCGGGGAACGCATAAGCGACATAACACTGACCAAAAAGCGAATAGAACATCTACTACGTAGTATGAAAGCAAACAAAGCACCTGGTCCGGAAAAATTACCTGCTAGAATATTAAAGGAATTGGCCGAAGACATTGCCCCGTTTTTAGAATTTGTTTTCCTAAAATCGATAGAAGATGGCTCAGTACCTTGCGATTGGAAGCTAGCCCATGTAAATCCCATCTAATAAGGCGGGGATAGGGATGAACCAACCAACTACCGACCCATTTCTTTGACATCGATCGCTTGTAAAATGTTAGAACACATTATTTTCAGTAACGTAATGACGTTTCTTGATATTATAAAAATACTAAGCCACAACCAGCACGGATTTAGGCAGAGCAGATCTTGCGAAACACAATTCGCTCTTTTCATTCACGATTACTTTGTTTGGGAGAAAACAACACACAAGTCGACGCAGTATTCCTAGATTTCAAAAAAGCCTTCGATAAGGTCCCACACAATAAGTTGTTACACAAACTTAGATGCTATGGAATCAATGAGAAAATTATTAATTGGATTAGAGACTTCTCGTCAAATCGCAAACAAATAGTAGTCATCGATGGGTTGTGCTCAAAGGAAAAAGATGTAACATCGGGTGTCCCCCAGGGAAGTGTGATAGGTTCTCTTCTCTTGATATACATCAATGACCTAAGCACACAGGTTAGTAGTAATCTCAGGTTATTTTCTGACGACGCGGTGGTGTGCAGGGAAATAAGGAGCCAACTAGATGGCGAGCTACTCTCTAGAGACTTAGACAAATGTCGGATTGGTGCAAAAATGGGGATTAATGCTTAACGTAGACAATTGCGCAGTTTTGAAATTTTGGTTCAAAGGAAGTGGCGAACAGGACATAAACAACGAAATAGAGGGTTCAATGCTAACTATGGCCAAATAAACATTCAGAGGTAGTTCTAACACCACGTCTTTCATGAGGAGCACATATCAGGATAATATGCGGATCCGCTTTGAAGAAACTGGGCTTCATTAAACGGTTGGTGGGGAAATGTAATGAGAAAGTTAAAAAGAGGTGTTATTTGCTCTAGTTAGACCCCACTTGGAATATGCTGCAAGTATTTGGGATCCTCGGGAGAAAATTTCACTAAAACAATTAGATTAAGTCCAGAGAAAATCCGCCAGATTCGTTAAAAACTGTTAAAATAAGAAGGGTAAGAGGTCTCTTAGGGGATTTAGGCTGGGAGCCCCTTGAAATACGAAGAGATCGAGCGAGACTTAAACTTTTAGAAAGATTCAGAACCAGCGAGTTTAACGACGACACAAAAGGAATTATAATGGCCCCTCAGTACTTAGGTAGATCAGACCACAAAGATAAAATAAGGGAGATTGATTCCAATACAGATAGATTCAAATACTCATTCCTTCGGACCGAAGTCACTTCAGAAGTATTAAAAACATTTGATTTGAAAATCGAAACAAAATTAAACATTGGAAAGATGTTAGGTGTATCTGTAGGTGCATGTGTGTGTTAGTCGGTAGTTTGTGACATGTCCGTGGGTTGTAAGGTTTCTTGCATGAAGGCATACCACTTTTTGTTTGTGACTTGTATAGATTTGCGGCTTTTGCATGCTGTTTTTTCTTAAATCCTTTTACCCTTAGTGCCCTAACACCCCCGCCCCTGTGGCGGCTTTCGGGTTATTGAGTAGTTTTAGAGTGTATTTTATGGAGTTCATTGTTCGCCCTTGAGTATAGCCTGTTTGAATATGAATTCAGTGGAGAGGCGCCAAAGGTTTCTATATTTAATTTCACTTTACAGAAACACCAGTAACACAAATTTTACAAGTTTTTGAAGCTCTGAATTCCTGTTCTGTAGAGTGGTGTCGATGATTACGTTTCTGTTTGGCCTTCCATTCGCGTTTGCTATTCATAAATCCTCGGCAGTTTCGCCAGCGAGTTAGTTACAGGTAACTTTACATCCTTTTTTCAATTGAATTAATTAATTTAATTATTCCATCATCTTCTGGGTGTGCACTTAGTATTCATGACCGCTGATGCCATTAAGAGCTTTAAATAAGTTTGACTGTAGATTCTTCTTCCAAATATAAACGTGAGACGTATTAATGAGTTAAAAATATAGATTATCCATTAAATAAATGGGTATCTTCAAATTTATATGGTATAATGATAAAGAAATAGTGAGTGAGTTTCTGAAAATGAAAAGTTATTGTCATAAGTTAATTTGCGGAAAAATTGAAACCATTGACTTAATTTTTTCTGGAAAAATTTTCTGTTAATTTTAAATAAATTGTGTAGAGAGATTTAATATATCCGTGTTATGTTTCAATTCAAATAACTTTTTTGATGAAAACGATGCATTGATGATTCTGACGAATTATATAACCAATGATTATAACATGATCAATATATAATCCATTGCAATAACCTTTGTATATACCTTAAGAATATTTTTTCGAATTTGGAAAAAACTTCGTAAAATTTACCCACATCGTTAGCACAATATATTTGTAAATTAAATTATTAGGCACAGCAACATTTCAAGTACTTCAGGGGATTAAAGGAGAACGCCGTTTCACAATTTATTTCGTTCTTCTACCATTGCTTACTCAGCTTCCTCCATTTTTATGCTTTTGAAGGTTTGCTCTTACTATGCATACAAATATATTAAACACTTGAATGTTACTTAAGGTTGCAGAAATATTGAAAATATTTCTGGGTAATCTTGATAGTTTTTGGTCTATATCTGAAAATATACATGTCATTTATTGTTATATTTGATTAACGCAATGCGAATGAATTTTTAAAAGGTATTCTTTATTTCCTTATGCTTCATTCAACGTCCAAACTAGATACCTTGCCTCCTTTCACTTTTGTCCTCGAGTCCTTATTCTGCCACGACTTCAAACACCCCACTGGCCATGTTTTCCTGCACCGAATTTCCCTGGCTGTATGGAAAATGTTAAATCAACTTTCTCTCATCTGCAACCAATGTTTAACTTTTTTGGCTTACATTCCATCTAGCGTATTCTCTATAGTATTCACTATTTCATATCTCAAAATTTCTTCTTTACACTCTCTCCCCCCCTTCCTTTTGGGAGCAGGTTTCGAAGCAATCAAACGCAGTCACTCCGCATCGAAGCCATTTCCCTTATTCTGTTATCTCTCGTGCATAAGTTCCCTTCTTTTTATCGCTGTTTTTTCTGATAATATACTAGGTACTTATTCACGCGGCTACTCCTTCCATTGCTTAAAGCCTAAACGGTTGTAAATTTGCAGAAGAAGAAGAGTAGCAGCATGATCAACAACAGATCTATGCTCATAATTTTTGCCAATGACTATGAAAATTAATAGCTTAATGATACGTTATTTATTGGTGAGAAAATAAACGTTATATGGAATAGGTGGGTTGCCCTTAAATATGGAATTGCAAGAGATTGAGGGGATAGAAAGTAACCGCAAATACGAAGAGAGTTAGGACGCCACGGATCGCACGAGAGGTAATCGTGAGAAGATAAGAGAAATGGAAATGGAAGAAAAATAGCAAGGAATTTAGGAAAATAATGCACCGAAACATCAGGAATTAATTGAGTTTAAAAATCACCAAAGACGAGAAAACGTAAAGGAGAGAGCGAGTACCAGAAGAAATTTATAAGAAATGGAAAATAAGGAACTTCATATGAGAATGTAAGAATTTTCAAGTGGTAGCATGGTAAAACAGCAGCTCTTGTTCGGGATAAAGCAAGAAAGATATTAATATAACGTTAAGAGATACAGATACGATGGGAAGAATATGTAGAGGAACTATATGTTAAAGTTAAGGAGACTATTTCCTCCAGATGTAGGAAGGGTAGCGACATGAAAGTGTGGGCATAGACAAGATAACGATGTAGAAAGAGGAGACTCTTTTCAATGACGACAGGAGTTTTAGAAAATATCCTCGTAGAATAACTGATGAATTCAGAAGAAAATGAAAGGAAGAGATATTTTGGATTTTGGTCAACTGAGGATTTCATTTCAGGGAAAAGACGGCGAATATTGCAGTGATGAGGGCACTAATAATAAGCAATGACGAATGTGACCAGGACGTCTTGGTGGATGACGAGGTGATCGACGGAACCAAGTGGATTAAGTAGGACAGCAGAGCATAGAAGTGCGAGCAGACTAGTGCGGCAGAGTAAATAAATGTTATGAGAGCATACGAGGTGTGATCAAAACAAGACCGGACTGATTTTACTCTGTGCGAGCCGTTCAACGGATCAAAAGAGACCCAGTGCTCCATCTAGCGACAAATTTGACGACTATAAAAAGAGGTGTTGCGTTTGTTTACGTCGAGTCGTTATGCAGCAGCAGCGGTTCGTGTCTTGATCTGTCTGTAGCGCCGCGTGCAACGGCAGCAATGAAGGAGCCAGAGGTTCAGCGTGTGTACGTGAAATTTTGATTCAAACTTTGCAAAAGTGCTACGGAGACATTCGGAATGATTCAACAAGCCTTGGTTAATGAAGCTATGAGTCGAAGCCAATGTTTTGAGTGGTACAGTCGTTTTAAATCGGGCAGAAGATCGACAGATGAAGATTCGCAAACGGGGTGGCCTTCCACTTCGACAGACACCAACCATGCCAAATTGGTGAACGATTTGGTGCAGGAAAGTCGTCGTTTAACTGTTAGGGAGATAACCGAGGAAGCAAACATTGGTTTCGGATCCTATCAGTCAGCTTTGACAGACATATTGGGCATGACGCGCGTCGCATCAAATTTCACCCCGCGGGTGCTGACAGATGGACAGAGACAAAAACGTGTGGACATTTGTCAGGAACTCCTGGGTCGATCCAATACCGACACAGAGTTTCTTAAAACGATCGTAACCAGTGAAGAAACCAGGGTTTACGGTTATGATGTTGAGACAAAGGCTCAGTCTTCTCAGTGTTCCCACTCTGTGCGACCAAAGAAATTTCGCATGTCCTGGTCCAGTGTGAAGGTCATGCTGGTGTGTTTCATCGATCGGCAAGGGCTATATCATTACGAATACGTCCCTCAAGATCAAACCGTCAACAAAGATGTCCACTTAAAGTTTATGAAGAGGCTGAGGATCGCAGTGAGGCGGACATGTGGAGAAACAATGCAAGGCGTTTCCACCACGACAACTTGCCGGCTCACACGGAGCGTATCGTGACAGAGTTTTTCGCCAGAATCGGAATATCTGTGATCCCATTGCATCCAAAATTTGGCCTTTGAGAAACGAGAATGATAATGCAACCATTTCAGAGAGTAAAAATCATTCGCCTTGACCGGGATTCGAACCCGGATCCCTCGATATCCGGCCGAGTGCTTTAACCAATTAAGCTACCGAGACGTCCTCTTACACTCTGAAATCATTCAAGACGAATGATTTTTACTCTCTGAAATGGTTGCATTATAATGCACACATAGCGGGTGACTTCGTTAAAGTTACTATTACAGTTTCTTGAAAAACGAGAATGATGTTAGGGTAGAGGCTTATGAGATTTGGATGCGTTAACGTACTGCGGAAATTAGTCGGACAGAGAGTGGAAGGCTATTGGCAAATTTTTAGTAAATGGCAGATGAAGAGAGGAAATTGACGGGTCCGACCCTAGGGTGTCGTTTTTTTGGGAGTTAGTACTCTATGGATGTATTACTTTCTATTAATTTACCATATTCGTTAATTAAACCACTCCTATCACTCATTTAACACTCCTTCAAAGTTCAATTTTATTAGCACAATTCCCGCAAAATTGCTCAGAAGCACTCCTGATGGAAATATTTTCTTCTTAAGGCATTGGGAGGAATGTAGCAAACGGCACATTCTCACCCCTTTGTGCATTTTATGCATTTCAACAGCTGTGGTAAATGTAGTACGTATGAAACAAATAATGACGTTCCGTACAACACACAATCTATTAACGTGTGGGGATCCATGTCAAAAAAGACATTAGACAGGACTTTTGGAAACTTTGAAATTTATTTTATTTTACACAGGATGGCCTTAAACTTTTAAATGAGTACGTGCCCACTCACCCTACTCCCCAGCCTAACTTGCAAATAAGGGTGACCTTTTCCTAGCATTAGCAAGCACGTTATCGTATTTCCTTGCCTTTCCACTCCTTCCCCTTCGTCTCTCCGTCTCCAAACTTATTTTCAGACAGCCATGCGTCATTTAGCGCATTTGGCTACGTATCTACAGTTATCATTCATTTAAAACTCATGCTTCCCCCGCAAAAATATGATTCCTTAATCTCGACAAAGGGACCTCTAAGGTTACCTTTCGCTTCGAATATGTAAAATGACCATTGGTCGGAAGTCACTGTATTTTTCTATTTTTGATTGCCTTTTTGTCGGATCTGTTGGATTCAGCTGTTCAACGGACACTGAACGGAGAGTTGTTGCATCTCCAACAATACTAGGCAATCAATATGGTCATAATTTTCTGTGCCTCAGCTTTCACGTGTAATGTCGAGGAATCTTGAATAATAAAAGGAAAGTATTTGTAGTCCACGAAGCAGAAAATCATTTAAAATTTCTAATCACATGTTCAATTCTTGAGATTGAACTGAAAGTGACGGCGTGTGGTTGGAAGCGGGCAGCGACACAATGCGTGTGATTTTCATTTCCTATCGTCGAGAGTTCGAATCATTATTTTGAAAGAAAATGAAATACCTCTAAGTTCCAAAAAAAATTGGTCAAAAATGGAAAACCTTATGTTTCAAGGTATGGTTGAAAGTGGTTGAAGGCCTACATTTTTGCTCTAGTTAGACCACATATGGAATGGGCAGCAAATACTTGGAATCCTCGGGAAAAAGTAAAGCTAAAAGAATTAGATACAATTAAGGGAAAATCCGCCAGATTCATTAAAAATTGATTTTAATAAGAAGGCGAGTGCGACAATCCTTCAGGAGGAATTAGGCCGGGAGCCATTGGAGATGCAAAGAGAGACAACCCTTCCATCCAGTCACGAGGGCCGGACCGTGTTTATTTCCCCCCCACCCACCCACCCCTTTCTCCTCCCCCTCTCATTGTCACCCACGTTCCACCTCCCCTCCTTCTTTCCCCCATTTTCCACTGCCCTCCCCTCACTTGCTTTTCAGCATACATCGTAGACAATGAGAAATTAATGTTACCAGAAGATGATGTAGTTACATCGAAACCGGTCGTATTAATACAATTTATTTTTGTGGAAAAAGGCCTCGCCATTTAGACAGGAGGATGAGCGTAAATTAGGCGATTTGGAGATGTGGGTGTGGCGAGGAATGGTGAAAATATGGTCGGACAGAGAGTAAGACAGATGCTAAGGTTTTACAAATAGGGCGGGCGAAGAGAGGAAGTTGGTGGACGAAATATTCGGAAAGGGTTTGAAAGTAAATAAGGAGAGGTGATGGAAGGCAGAACGGTGGGTGGGCAAAGGAGGAGGGAAATGGCAGTAGGAAATTTATACAGCATAAATGTTGGCAAGCATATCCGAAGAAAGAAATATTATAAGGAAGCATTCGGAAGTTCCTGTAAACCTCGGGAGGTGTAAGCCGCTAGAGACCGTTCCAAGACCACCACTTAATTAGTATAGAACCATGAATAAAGTAAAATTTATATCATAGTATTACGCCAAAACATTTTTGTAGTAAAAAGCACCCTTATCTTTTGTATGTTTAACTCTGTCGTGCCTTAGGCTAAACGAGGCATTCTTTATAAATCGCGCTACCTAACTCCATTGCAAGCTACGAGAAGATGACGTGATGATTGAGATTGTCCAGAGCAGTCGCATGCAATGTCACACGGCTGGGACGGCTGTTAGCGGACGCGTGGCAAAGGGAAGAATGTCGGGCAAGCGAGTTTGAAACAGGACGTGCGACGCGAGTTTGAGTTTGGATCAAATGATGAAGTGAAGACCACTACACGGAAAGATTGATTTTTCCGCATGAAGACGGCAGGCGATGTCGATGGTTCACTGCGCACCTTATTAAATGAAGCGGAGTGTGGTTGTTCTTTGGTCGGTGTAATTGGCGGTATCTTGGCCGTCGGTGGCGCGCGAGGGCCGGGAGGGGGAGGGTCGGGAGGAGGGGGTGGAGGGCGAGGCAGTTGCCGGCCGAAAGAGAAGTCGATGCGAAACACATTACTGGAACAGGAATAACATTCTATAATCTCTCTTCGGAGGGAGATAGGAATTCTGTTATCCCAATTCCGAACCGCGCAGAGAGAGAGAATGGAATAGAAGCGAAGGAGGCGAATCCGCGATGTTTAATCCACCCGACGGAAGTTGACGTATTTCGGATCCTAATGCCATTCGAAAGGGGAGCGCGGAAGGTTTTCCGCCCGCGCTCCTTTAAATGTATCGCACTCGGGGGTCAAACGGGGCGAGATCGGAGGGAGCCTCCCTCTCCCACGGCCGAGGTTGGCGCGGTCATAAACCGGGGGGGGGCGCATCCGCTGTGATTCCGGTGTGGGGGAAGGAACCTGACTCGCACGTGAGTGCGACGTCTGTGAATGTGTGCACGGCACGACTGGACCCGCCGTCAGAGTCAAACCAAACGACCAAATCGACATGCATGCATTCGGTAGCCGGAGAGATTTTCTCGCGGGGTTTCCATCCCCGGGTGGACCATCGGCCTGGTGCGCACAGTCTATAAACAACATTGGTCGCGGTTTCTGTTGTTCTTTCTCACCAATGCACGTCTTCATAAAAGGGAATTAGTCATTCGGTGAACCGGATATCATTCCGGTTCGCATGTACTCAGCTTGAGGATAAATAAAATGCTTTCCTTGAACGCAAACCCAACGTTTTGGAAATTTTGTTTCAACTATCAAATAGGAAGTATTATAATTATCTACGTTCATGCGGACTAAAGATCGGGGTTTCTATTCGTTATTTCTCCTCCTCAGCCTTTAGATCGAAATATGAAAGATAAAACTTGCAAATAAAAACAAACCTGTCAAGGACATTCTAATTATTTTATGTTCATTGACTGTGACGAGGAAAGAAGGACATTTGAATATTGTATGTGGTATCGTAGAGAAAAAAGACTTAAAATATAGTACCTTACTCTCCCTCTAACTCATGCGTCATTACACATTGGCAAAAGCGATGCCGAAATGACGTGGATGTTCTCTTTGAGTGAAGCGAAATTACGTTTAGCTTCAAATTAAACTCTTTTAGTTTATTTAAATAGAGGGCGTACGGAAATTTGTCGATTTTCTTAAGCAGGATTGAAAATATTCCTCAGCTCCAATCTCTGCGTCCAAAAGAAATATACCGTGAATCGACTAGATTACCTCTAGGGAAAAATAACACTTAAAAAAAAAGAAATCTCCTCAGGACAAAGATTTGACTGGGGAGTCCCGTTCCGATGTAAATCGGTCTAATATGCCAACGGACAAACGAGTAAGACGATCGAAGACGAAAAGAAGTATGGTGAGAATAAGTTTGCTGAATAGAATGCTGAAAGCAGAGAATGGGTTATGCGTATTTATTTTGAAGGACACGTGGGAGCATAATGAACACTGCTAATAAAAGGTAAGGGCTCACAGGGAAATGAATTCTTCACTCACCAAACGGATATGGCAGTCAAGTTCACCTGCGTCACCAAAAAAGGCTCCCGGCTCAATTATTTTTCCTAAAGGTCTAAAGCCAACAAATTTAACGTATTTAGAGGGAAATAAAGGAATGTTAAGGCAACACGCGTGATAGGGTCCCTCAAGGAGATCGATTCAACATCATCCCATCGTCATTGATAAGCTAGCACTGAATTACGCTAACACGTTTAAGTGGAGTTGCAGTTGCATTTCTTCGGAATCAAGTGTCTATGTGTAAAAATATAATCACTGAATCGGCATTTACTCAAATATTATTCGAAATGTTATCGACGGAGGGGAGAGATTTCTTTCGAAAGGATAACCGCCAACTCACAAATGAAGAGGCATAATCAGGGAGGAGTGAACTGCTTGGCAATTGGGTGGAGCAGTGGCGTGCATTCCTCTCCAAAGGGATCTCTCTCTTTTGAATGACCTTTCGGTCGGCTTCTCTTCGGAGTATCGCTACTGTTGGCGCGCCCCCTGCCGCCCGCGCGAGCACTGGTTCGAGTCTTGGGAGGTGATATACCCAAGCAAGGACGCACAGGGCTATGGTATTCTGATATCGGTATTTTCAGTAAAAAAAGACCGAACCCGATCAACTGCCCCGCCATTATCAATCTCCTCTCAAATAATGCGCCAAATTCACTCGCGAGATTCAGAGCACGGAGTCACCTACGTCCTAGTCTTTCAAAAGAAGTGAACCTGCGTGTTGATTTTCACGGCTATGGAAAAATAGATTTTTACACCGCTCGAATACGATTTGCCAATTCTATAAAACCAGTCACTGTGCCCTACTGTCGTATGGAGGTCAACTGCCTCAAAATAATAGTCATTGCCTCACGTCTCCGATAGCCGTGTAAAGGTACGCCACAATATTTCCGAATGTGAGTCGAATCTTAGACGTTCTCAACAACCTCTCAACGTTTAAATTGACGGCTTACTATCATGCACGTAGACACTTCGTTCAACAAGTTGGCTGTCGTGCTCTTTTTGTTGAAAATGCGAGTTGTTTATCGTTCTTTCTTGTTTGCAGACATCATATCGGGTCCATAAGCAGACTTGGTCTAAGACGACCAAGAAAGCTACTAATGCTTTCTTTTAGGTGAAATCATCTAAAACTAAATCACCTAAATCACTCTCTTCGAGAAAATTCTTTCATCTAAAATCTTTTGGAGATAAAACTACGAGCATTTATAAATTATTATGAATATAGAATACTATGACGGAGCGTATGCCACCACTGCAAATAAACTACATAATTGCATGTCAAAAGCTTTAATTTCAAATATGGCCGAGGATAAAATGAGGAATTCTCAATGATGCATACTCTTGTGCACCTGGTGCTTTCCGAATTTTTCCGAGCGTCCTATTTAGGGCGCCGCTTGAAGTTTAGAGCATAAATGGACTGAGCACTTTAAAAGTACATTTAAATACAGAGTGAATTAAAAATGTGTTGCATGATGCAGAAAAGTCACTTGACTCGGAAGAGGGAGACGTCCGATTCTAAAGATGAAGAAATGCTTGAAAGAGAGGCCGCCGCTAGTTCGCTACAAGTGCCGCAAAAACATCCTTTCGAGATGACGCCAGGTTTCCCATTCGCACCGATACTGCTGGAACAAGCCCCCGTTCCCAGAGATGCATTCATTATTCGCGATGATGTCGGAATCGAATGGGCACTCCGTCGGAAAGAATATTTGGAATGTGCGGAAAGAATAGAAGAATCCAGGAGAGTTGTTAATAAAGGAAAGGCCCTTTTATATTCATATTCCAACTACCGTGACTAGTATGTGATTGAGAAATAGGGAGATGGGCCCTTTTATTCACCAATAGAAACAGACAAAACTTAGTACTTTCTAGGATGTCAACAATGGCCTGAGTTTATTTATATTTATTACGGCATACTATAGTACCTTTCAATCCACCTCTAGGGTGTGTGGCAGGGGGTGACCACACACCAGACTCATTTGGATCCAAATTACCTAGACATAACGTCCCTGGAGCAGTCAGAAAACGTTATTCTGATCCTTTACCACTCGTGTGAAAAATGGCATTTTAAATAAATCAGTTCAATAGTGAACCTCTCTAATTTTTCATGCATGGTCTCTCCCATCGTAGCAAGATAGGGCCAACAATACGCCTTTAACATTATCACCAAGTATATACTTCCTTCAATTTATGTAAGAGATTAAATATGTAATTTAACCTTCGCTCCATGAGTTAGTTCTAACCTAGCTTTACTAATTATTTTGATAATCTTCTCTGTTTGTCATTAGAAAGTTTTACAAATCTAACTCTTCTACGCTGCACGCGATCTAATCCGGATAATAGGTTTATTTTTAATAAATTCAGTCAATTTGCCTCAAACACTTCACAATGTTTAAAACCCTTTATACATATGTACACATACCTACATGTGTTTTTCTGACAATCATAAGGACGAGTACGAAAGATAAACATTTTCAAGGAAATGAATTAACTAATGAATTGAAATTATTTCTTTAGAGAGAATTAATATTTCACAATAAATCTTCGAACAACATGAAAGGGGATTCAGAAAAAATCTCCCGTTTTTTTTTATTTTGAAAACCAACTCACGAGTACAATCCAGTGTACCTGCAGAAAAGCAATATATTATTATTATCATTGGAACTTCACCGTTTGGATTAAGTTTTGAATGAGCACAGGCTATATAATGGTACGGTACAGCGATTCATTTCTCTGAGTCTTCAAAGAAAACACAACATAATATCAAACACCTTAATAAAACCCTCTATTCCATCCCACATACCATCGACCTCCCATCATTCTGACTCACGTGACCAACCCCTTCTCATAATTATTAATAGAAGTAGTTTCATGGTTTAGATGAAGGTTTGTATGGAAATTAACCACTTTTGTGTCTTTAAGCCTTATCAAAAACCATTGAATGTGAGACATTCTCAACACCACTATTCATTCCATATCTTTTGCTCCCTCCAACTCCTTCGCTTAACAATTTCCCATCCTTGGAAATTTTTTATATTTTGAGTTAGAAAAAATCAGTCGATTTGAAAAAAGGGGTGATTGTATTCAGCAGGTAGTCCACATACGTGTATTTTTCACCCAGGAGAGGTCGTAATGTAACTAAGGTCATACTCCAGTTTTTCCTCACTTCAGGCCCCTCCCCGTCGTTTTCGTATTCACGAATATCCCCCTTTCCGGCCCAGCGGCCCCCGTTCACCCTCGGCCCGCGAGGGGAGAGTAGTCTGCCCGAGTGGAGGGGGATGGAAGAGTCGCCCTCGTCCACGCTAATTCCTTTCTCCCGTGCCGAGGGCACCCCGCCCTCCTCAGCCAGCGGCCCTCCACAACCACCTCATGGCCTGCAAGACGCCTCGGCAGCGAGGATATTGGGCCTCCGTCTTTAATGCGCAATTCTGGATGAATGTTATAGGTTTGAGAAAGGACGACAAGGAGGGATTGACCGCTTTGTTTAACTTTGTTTTTTTTCATTTCCATGAATCTAATGTGAGACGAACGACAACTTTATATCTGTTATCGTTGGAATCTATGGTTCACCTCATTTCATCCGAGCTATCTCTTTCGCTATTGCGATCGTATTTTATGTATACTTTGTGTTTCGATCAATTCCCGATCCACAATGGCATGCCAACTCCAGAGTCCCTTGCGCTATTCTCAAACTGATTTGCCATATTTACTTGTATCTTATCTCGTGCTGGTCTTACACTTCTATATTTCCATTTTGCATCTCATTTTCGGAATTACTACTGCCCCTTATTTTAGTTGGTAGATTTGGCCAACGTGAACACGTAGAGAGATAGACACTGTCATCGGCAGATACAATACTCAATTCTTTCTTCTGATATATACATGTGTGTGTGTATATATACACACATGAATTGACTGGCAAATCTCAAAATTAAATTTCCTCGATAGCTCCATCGGTTAGAGGATCCGACCGGCAAGTAGAAAAATCCGGAAAGTCCCGGTCAAGGAAATATTTTTACGCTCGTGATTTTGCCTGATTCCGGCTTCCCCACCTCTCCTGTGCTCGTCCTTTAAATATGTTTCTATCCCTTTTCCTTATATCTATTTCCTTATGAATGAATATATATATATATATACATTCCAACACAAAATCCCGCCATATGGCGAACACATATTCATTCACATGGAAATAGATATAAGGAAAAGGGGATAAGAAAACCTATATAAAGGACGAACACAGGAAAGATGGGGAAGGCGGAATTGAGCAGATCACAAGTTGATCTAAGCTGCACGTATAGATATGTCTGGACGTCTGAAAAGAAGGTTAACCGGAGGCAAGCCGATGGTTTTCTCATATTTTGAAAATGTGGCTATTGAATGCATGACTAGGAAGTGAAACGCCGCTGACACGAAGAGAACACAACAGACACGGGGGCAGGGTCGACCACGGCACCACCAGTTAGCCCGGATGTCAAAAAAGGCATAAACAACGACTGAATACATAGATATACATACTTTATAAAACCCGAAGGTTAGTTTGATTGGTCAAGGTGAAACTCATCTAATCTTAAGCCTGACGGCGAGTGGTATTCACACATAATCTTGGCGCATCAGAGAGGGTCAGAAAAATAACTCAACAGTTTATTCGCTGAAACACGCTAAAGACGATAGAGTAACCAACAGTTAGTAAAAGGCTAAATTAATAATTCCTTATTTCAAAGCTTATTGATCAATGTATCACCGTCTTTGAAATAAATTCACATTCCCGAAAATAATCAAACATGTTACCAAGAAGATTTCATCAGTTTCTCAATTACTTGGTTATAATTCCAATATATATGAGGAAATATTTGAACAACTATTTTTCTTGGCAACATAAAAATTCTTCTAGTTTACGTCTTCCATGGCTCTGTTGGTCCTGGAATCTTCACGGATTTTCCGTTGAAAATCCTGGCCCTGTGAGAGTCCTTTGCTCCATTTCCTATCACCTATTTCTCGTATGACGTCTTGTTAAACATTTTCCATTGCCCCACAACACAATATGATGAGGACAATTCACGTTTCTCACCCCTGAACTGGGGGGACTCCGGAAATGGAGATCCGGTGGCGTTCGGCTCCACGGAGAAAGAAAGAGGAGGCACTCACCTGGGTCATCGGGGTCCCAGTTTCCGTGTCCGCCCTCGGAGGTGCCGGAGACCATCAGCAGGAGGACGACGCCGAGCACGAGGCCTCCACGGCGGCGGCGGCGGCTGCCGGACCGGCGCCTCGACGGCGCCCGTGGGGCCCTCGCCCGCCTCGCGATCGCCGTCGCGGTGGATGGCTCCACTCTCGGCGTCAACAGCGCCAGGACGGCGCACAGCCCTGGTTGGCGACGCCACGTCATGCGGGGTGCGGCAAGGCCCGGCTGACGCCCGTCGGTGATTTCGATGGGCGGGAACGACGCGACGCGATCCGATCCTGCGCCAAGAAGAGAAGAAAGGGCTCGATAGGACGAGGAAGCGACGGACACCGCCGGATCGAGCTCGTGACTCGTCACGTGGTAATTGCTCGGTCCGCCATTTTTTTCGATCTTGGGTGAAATGCATAAGTGAACGAGCTAACAAAATTTAGGATTTATTAGAGGTGTACCTGGTAAAGTTGATGAAAAGGTCAAAGAGAAATGCTATCGGCCGCTGGTTAGGCCTCATTTAGAATGTGCTGCAAGAAAATGGGATCTTCATGATGTTGGATTAATTGCCGAAATGGACCGCGTACAGCGTATTGATGAGCTGTGCTTGGAATCATGCACGGAACTAAAAAAACTTACCTACTTAAACATATTCAAGCCAAAATAAGTCTGATGTGTATTCATCCCATGCCACACACCATAGTGGTGGCAGGGGATTACAGGGTACTAAAAATAAATACAAAAATTATTTTCTTAACTAACTGGAACTAGTCCATTTATGATTAATATTGTTAAAGACGAAAGCAATCACAGCCTTACCCCGTGACAGATAAAATTGTACTTCAGCTCAGACTCTTGAAATAATACGGATATCGTAACCGAAAATACACACACACACACACACACATATATATATATATATATATATATATATATATATATATATATACACTTTTTTGGAAAACCCACAAACGTGTAATGTAAATTCACTGATAGTCATAACAAACAGAGAAACCAAAACACACAAAAGAGGGACTCACTGGTTCTCGAATTTTCGGTGGTCCAACCACCTTTCTCAAGAGGAATTAGGAACAGAAATGTGTTCTAAATTAGGAACAGAAATCTGTTCCTAATTCCTCTTGAGAAAGGTGGTTGGACCACCGAAAATTCGAGAACCAGTGAGTCCCTCTTTTGTGTGTTTTGGTTTCTGTGTTTGTTATGACTATATATATATATATATATATATATATATATATATATATATATATATATATACACACACACGTGTATATTGATATGAGAACAGAATAAAAAAACTTTTGTCCGACCGCGCTTGGAGGGTCAAGCGTTATATGATGTCTAATTCATATACCCCCTGCCACACACCCGACGGTGGCTCGCCGTTTACTAAAACTAAAACCGAATAACTAGCAATGTCTGCTTAACGAGTTCAAGAAAGGAGCTTAAGGTCACTGCAATTGCAAGGAAGAGTAAATTCTTGTTGCCTCATCGACACTTCTCAGCATATTAAAGGGCCAAAAATATGTAAATAAACAGAAAAGTACGCAAACCGATTCAAATGTAGCGGACACCAACGATTAATTTAGTCTAGTAAAAATAGATCTCACCTACATATCCTTCAATTGTTCAGGCTCATAGTATGCGTATGAGGTCAACACAATATCACCGGGAATTCTCATTGTGGCACCTTCCCTTCCTCGTGCACCACCGTTCATCCGGTTGTCCCACAAAGATCTGCCGCACACAAAGCATGCCTAAACCAAAGCATAGGTACCTGGGGTCGTTATCATTTCGGTAGGGGACCCTCGGTTCCTACCAGATCACCTCGCTGCCAAAGCTAAGATCAGCCAATCTTCTTAGAGGAAATAGTAACGTTTTCTAATGGCATTCAAAAGCCAACGCGGATGGACAATTATAAAGGAAAAATATAATAACGGATAAGCACATTAATCAACCAGAATGTCGGTTTGCTAGGTGATGGTAGAGTTCACCCAGTGCTATGCTCGACGGCGTGTGACTATTCACACACCAGGGTAGGGGGGCCAGTTCCTTTCCCTGTAACAGCGGATTATACTGTTAAAATATTATTTGGTTTTACAAGATTTATGGACTTCCTTTTTGTTTGAATATTAGCGCTGTGTTTGATTTTTATTGATGATGGCGTTATAAAGGGAAGTCCTATTTTTGCAGGTAGTATAATAATTACATCTACATCTACATAATACCCCGCAAGCCGCCGCAAGGGCGTGTGGCGGGGGGTGTTAGGTCACCACCCAAAAAAGGAAAAAAGAAATACCGCATTACTGTAAACAGCAATACATTACTTAATGGCATGCGGGAAGGGTTTTGACACAACACACAGGAGGTTAGTGAAAGTGCATGCAATTGAGTTCAACTAATTGTTACCTAGACGCGGAGGGTGGCAAGTGGCATTTTTATTATCTCCGAGTGTGACCCTACAGTTGTTATCCCGTATTGTCCGTGGGAAGAAGGAGTCCTTGAGTCTGCTAGTCCTGGCATCTATTTCCCGAATTTTGTACCCATGATCCAAGCGACCAATGTATGTTGGGAGTGCGAATAATTTGCGAGACCTCGGTGTTGAAACATGCGGATCTGAATTTATTTAGTAAGTTTAACCTAGCATTGAGTCGTCTTTCTTCCAATGATTCCCATCCCAACTCCATAAGCATTTCAGTGACGCTTTTCGTTTTATCGTAACAGTTTTCCACGAAACGAGCTGCCCGGCGTTGGACCTTCTCAATTTCCCGAATGAGGCCTTTTTCACACGGATCCCATACGCTACATGCAATAATTAAAGAGGCGTTGTTTAATAAAACTGATGGCAGTGATGAGCTTTAACCAAGACTCTCGCAGAAATACAAGTCCATCCAAAATGTCTACGTCAATGAATTCATACCATCAATCCAATCTGTAGAAACATCATCCTTGTGGAAGATATAATTAAATAAATATATGTGCATGATTTCGTCGAAGTAACAAGGAACTTTTGAATAAAAAAACTGAGATAGCAACAAGCAATATAAGAACATATAAAAAGAAAACTCAAACGTTATTTCTTGATAATTTTGACGAAATTCAGCTCTGTCTTCCTCAGAAAAGTACTACTGAGTACTATTGTTCCTTCTAAGGAAGACGGAGCTAAATGTCGTAGAAATTATTAAAAAATACCGTGGAAGTGTTCTAATATTGTTTGTTGCTGTCCAAGTTTATATATATACAGGGAAAGGAACTGGTCCCCCTACCCTGATGTTTGAATATTCACACGCCGTCGGGCTTAGTACCTGGGTGAGCTCTACCATCACCTACTAAACCGACCTTCGGGTTGATTACTGAGTTTATGGTTAATATATATTTATTTATTTATAGAACACAGAATAAAGCAGATAACACGTAAAAGAACACTCACATTGTAGATTATTTGGTCTTTCGGCCTTCTCCGAGGCCTTCTTCAAGTTAAACTCTAAGTGTATGAATATATATATATATATATATATATATATATATATATATATATATATATATATACACTTTTTTGGAAAAACCCACAAACGTGTAATGTAAATTCACTGATAGTCATAACAAACACAGAAACCAAAACACACAAAAGAGGGACTCACTGGTTCTCGAATTTTCGGTGGTCCAACCACCTTTCTCAAGAGGAATTAGGAACAGAACTGACTCTTCAGTTCTGTTCCTAATTCCTCTTGAGAAAGGTGGTTGGACCACCGAAAATTCGAGAACCAGTGAGTCCCTCTTTTGTGTGTTTTGGTTTATATATATATATATATATATATATATATATATATATAAATATACATATATACATATAAATAAATAAATATACATATATATATATATACACACATATATATTTATATATATGTATGTGTTTTTATATATTCACCGGTATGAATACCCTTTTAAATACTCCGTGGAGCAGGTTCTCATTCGCATGTCACTATGGAGAAGAGTTTCTAAAGGGGACTAAAGCAAGATGTAAAGATAGAAATTGTTTAGACACTGAATTATATTAAAATGCCAATGTTCCAAGCGCGCAGGTATCTCTTTGTGAGAGTCAGAGCAAGAATAATGAGTAAGCGCCAAATTAATTCTTAGTAAATTAAGAGACATGTATTATAAATTTTAAAAAATAATTTTGAATGCACAAGAAAAATTTCTGCGTGACTCCGTCTCTCACACATTGCCGAATTGAAGTGAATCATTGATTTGAGGCGAGCTCCCATAAGAACAGATTCACTGCAGAGGTTTCCTGCTCTGCCAGGACGATTTTCTGAGAATTATTCCGTAAAATCCACGATGAATGAAGCATTGAGCTATTGAGATACTCTAAATTTCCTTTTTGATTGAAAGTAAAAGTCAGCCGAAATATATTACTTGTTCATAGAAGCAGGGGAAAGGTTGAAAAGCTTATTTATATCCACTCAGAAAGCTAAAAGTCGAACAAAATGAATATTTGGTGAGAATATCGAGATATATTTGGATATTGTTAGAAAAATAGTCATTCATTTTTCCCCTCACTGCTATGCGTTTAAATTAGGTGGAAGTGTTCACTCGTATACCGAAGCCATTAATTTATGACTACGGCCGCTTTTTTCACATAGATGAATTCCCGCTGATAATGTCAATACCTCTGATATCAATAAAATAGAGCATATATTCCTTTTGTATGCATATATATATATATATATACATATATATATATTATATATATATTATATATATAAGAATATATATATATTATATATATTCTTATATATATAATATATATATAATATATATATATGTATATATATATATATATATATATATAAGTTTCCCGCATTATGGAAGCATGGCACAGTACGTTTTAAATATTTCACTCACTAGAAAATAGGAGGTTTTCGTGGAAGTTTCTTAAATAATGTAGGCTAAATTGTAGGTGTCTATTGTCATTTATATCGGAGTTTTAATGGACTAAATATTGAAAAATCGATTCCTATTTTCGTTGAAGAACACAGGATATCCCTTGGTCTCAGAAACCGCTTTCACCATTCCCCCTTATGTCCATGAAATTCCCATTTATTTAATACTATTTTCGGTTTTCCGCGCAAAAAGCTGCTGAAGGGAGTGGCAGAGACTGCTGCGACACCATAGCCTATCGTTGACATTCAAATGAATTTTTTTATTCCTAAGCAGTCGTTTAGAATATTTTCGGCTTCTTGGAGTTGATTGCTGTTTGGCCACTTTATATTTAATTCCGTTGCTTTCGTGAATTAATTGCAGAATAGGTAAGATAACATCCTTAAAATAAACCCAGCGCGGGAGTCTAATGACTCTTTTTCTTTTCTGTAGACGTGATGAGTGGAGTGCTATTTATTACATGATTGACATCAAAAGTAAACTCAATTGTTCCACATTTTTTGAATAACGTTATCTTGAGTGATCTCCGTCGTTGTTGCAGGGATTATTCCATTTTAAGTATTTCAAGCAACGCTCTAAACTTAACTTTCTTTTCGCTAAATGCTTGATTGATCTATTTGATCTTCAAGACGTTGCCTACTTCTTCATTTAACATTTACCCCAGCGGGTGCCAAATATTCACCGCATCTCTCAAATATGGTCTCAACAAATCGAAATCACAGCTCGCTCTCATTCACTCCGCCCACATTGCCTCTTCCCATAACCCATCCAAAGAAATCAATTTTCTTATCGGCGGCAGAGCGAAAAATTTTAAGTGGCAGCTGGAAGTTTTACGTCGTGCCTGCAGCATGATGTGCTCCTTCGGTCGATGAGAGTGCAGGTAGAAATTGTTTTCCAAAGGATTAGATGATTCCTCCCTGCCGAACTCCCCATGACGCGTTCCTCAAGGAACGCTTTTTGTCGGATGAACATCAAGTTACCCTTTTGATCCCCTTAGGGCAGCGTTCTGCTTTGTCGCAAAAAGATTTGACTCATTCATGTCGAGTTTGCGTCGCAGTCGCTGGGGTAGATTAAGTACTAAATCACCGCCGCCACTTCAAACTCCGTCGATGGGGATCGTAGGGGTCTTGAGTGATTCAAATTAAGATTACACGTCCATGCGTCGACGGAGGGCGTTTAATGCTCCACCCAAGTTCAGAAATCTTCAAGAAGCTAAAGAGTTGCACTAAACCGAAATTGCATCGGTGAGATGCCGAATAATTGGTTGAAAGTAATTTCATTAAAATGTCTAACCATTATCGCTAACTTAAGATTATTCCTCTACAATTTTTTATGAGGTCAGAAGAAATTAGCCTAAGTCTTCCTTAAAAATAAGGAAATTTTCCTTTGTCAAAAAATATGCGAAGTTACAGAAAACACACAACCTTCTTTTGTACTCCACTCCGCTTATTCGGCATTCTTCCTCCTCCCACTTCCTTTCTCAGCATTTCGTCCTCGCACATTTTTCTGCGCCAAGTCGTCTGATCCTGAATTACGAATAACCGGTTGGTATGATTCACCGTGGTTAAGTACACAAAGGCCCACGAAATAAGTAATGCGCATGATAAGGTCCATCAAAAGCCTAAAATCCATAAATACTCTGGCGTAATTGACTAAATCGAATCAAGTATTTTCCCAATGCCCGTATTGGTATCGTTGTTTCTACCCAAAAAGAATATTGTGTTTTAGGAGCTTGGTGTTAATTCACGCGTGTCCGGCGGTGTAGCACTACGCATAATATTCCAAAGGCACTCAGAAATCAAATATATATAATGTCCATCTACTCTTATTCGTTATTGAGGAATCACGGAATTGCTTATAATTGTCCTAATTGCATTACACCGGATCTTTTTTTCCTTACCTCTGATGGAACTCTACATATTTTCAGCTGCGTTTAAAACGGGGCACAAATTAGAAATCTTATTTACAATCGCAAAATTGTATTTATAGGATTAGGATATTTATGGAATTTTATCCATTCAGTGATTTCACAGCATTTCTAAATGAGATACCCAACACCTCATCCCACCCTCGGTCGGCAGCGGTGGGCCCTCTCTCTCCGTGATTTGAATGGCTGCGACTCGCTCCGAGCGGACCGTGATTCGAAATTAGGAAGCCATTCCACTGAATTTACATACTTCACCGACATTTTCCTGCATCATAAAATTCGCACTGTTTGAATTTCGCTCTTCAGCCAAGTATCAAGTATCACTGACTTTACAGACATGTATTTTTTTGTTCTTTCAAATAAGAGCAAACCATCCTCGGAGCAAAATTAGTGAGACTAATTTCTCAAGAGACTCAGATTGGACTCACCCTTCACCCGAAATTCCATTCTCCGAGTTATTTTTCAAGCGCACTTTGTTTGATTTCTTCTCGGGGGAAATACGCACGGCGAAACGGCATTTTCTCCCTCCGAAGACTCGATGGGCTGGTGTCGGACGCTTGACCTCCCCTGCCTGCTCGTCCTGTCGCAGATAAAGCCTCTGGAACCGGCCTCTGATACTCCACCCGTCTTGAGAGCGAACCGCGAGGGAACTCGCGCCTTTCGCACTCACCGAGGGAAGGATTTGGCGAGCGCGCAAGTCGTAAGATAAGGACATGCCCATAGAAAGAAAGGAATGGCGCAGAAATCCTGACGAAACGACCCCGGGGACACGCAGCCGGACCAGAGCAGCATCGTCGTAGTTCGCGCAAATACAGAACGGAGGAGGCCAGTGGCGAGTCCCACCTCAAAGCCCGATTCGCTCACTCAAGTTCCCCACCCGCGAATCCCAACCGTTATTCCAATGGACCGATGCTAAACCTCTTTCAGGAATCCACGTAAACACTCGTGGAGAATTGTTTAAAAGAGGAGTCGAAATTGAAATAAAACAATACCAAACTAAATGTGCCGTACGTCGTGTTAACCAGTGTATCATCTACCCGAAGGGTGTGGGACGGGGTCAGGGGTTCGAATCCCGCTGTCACGCCCTAGATTGTTTTCATATACATATATATACCTGTATATATATATATATATACCTGTATACATACATATATATATATACCTGTAATGTATAAATGCATGTATATATTCCGTGTGTCAACAACGCCGCTCGAGTGTTGTGCAGCTGCGCGGAAGAGTGTCTCGAGCCACTAATTACCCATTCAAGAGTCGCCCGTAGAGGGTTCCGACGGCGCTCTCTCCTCCCGGCGACCCCCCGCTCGCCTTCCGCCCGCGCCTCTACCGCCGTCCGCGTCCGCCGATGCCGCGCTGCCGGTGTAACGAGGGGGCCCTGGCGCGGGTGGGGCGGCGACTTCCTGGCCGGGCGGCAGCACGGTTGGGACTGAGGGGCGGAGAGAGAGCGAGAGGGGCGGGGGCGAGGGCGGGGTGGAGAAGAGACTGCGCGATCGCCTCGTGCACGGCGGCCCCTCCCCCTTCCGCCCCCCGCCGCACCCGCTCCATTTCTCTTAGGCACACACACCCCAACCCCCCCCTCTCACTGCCACTGCTCTCACGGCATACGGTTCCTCCTTAAACACATACCTACCTCCTCTTCCTAACCTTCCTCCCCCGCCCCATCCCCTCCACCCATCCACTCTCTCCACGCCTCCCCTTCGTGTCCGGAGGATCGCAGCTCCCGACAACCCGGTCGAGATCGTCTCGTCGCTATCTCCGGATCCGTGCTCTGAACATTGTTGCACATTTTTGTCATGGATACGATTATGTTGGAGACAACCCCCTCCGAGAGCGAAGTGCCAAGTATTAGTAATTATTATGGGAGGCGATCGACAACCGTGTTCATTTGCGTTTTTAGAGGAATAGGAATGGTTAACTATTACAGTTACGGATTAAATCTCTTACATAAATTGTAAGGAACTCTCTCTAATGTTGAATATGTGTTACGTATTACCTCCATCGTACTACGGTAGGAGAGTTCGTGCCAATAATAGACATTCATTGTAGAACAGATAGATTAGGATTATTATGGATAGAATATAATAGACTATTATAGATAGAATAGCGAGATTAGATAGATGGACAAATAACAAAAAATACTCTTTTTTAAACAAAACTATTCTTGAATGGAACCAGCTGCCTGGAGGTTTGTTTGAGCCCTTTCCATATCCAATTTTAGGAGTTTTAAGAATAAGTGTAAAGCAGTCACTGTGAGTGATAAGTTTCATTGGTCAGTGATTATTATACTATTGTAACCGTTAAAATATTGTTTGTATGTTATGTGAACGGCATTACAAGTTGTATTTCAAAAGTGAATGAAGTGTTAACGGGACGCGATTTTGAACGGTGTGTGAGATTGAAGAGTACGTGATTATGGGCGGAGTGCGGCGATGGAGGGTGCGTAGTATGTTCTCAAATGGTGTAAACCTAGCCCACGGGTGGTATGGTGAATGTAATAACGTACCTGGTAATCCTTTAAGTGTCATCGTGTACAAGAGCTTTGTCTATCTGTTCTTCTTGCGATGTATGTTTACCCATATCATTTAAGATATTATTACTATGTATTGTAAGATTTTGTATTATATAGATGTAGATGTCATGAGTGACAGCTGACCAGACTTGACCGTTGCCACCGGGACAATTGCCTAATTACAACGATAATCTCTTAAATAAATAAATTAATTTAAGATTTCATTCGTTCTACGAACGATATAGGATCAGAATAATATCGTCCGACCAAGGTAAGAGTAGAAATAATCCTATCAAAATTAGTCTGGTGTGTATTCACCCCCTGTCACACACCCTAGCGTGGTGTACTGCGTGTTCAGCGTGCAGGGTATTTAGAAAATACAATAAATTAGGTAGAGATAAGATTTTCAGGGAATGGTGGTGGAGAGAAATCCGGCGCCTGTATCGGTCCACCTTCATGCGCCGAGGGGTTGCACGTGATTTAGTCGACGGAGACGGACTCGCTCCTTTTCGCTCCACACGATTTCCGAGCTGAGGTAGGCATGTTTTCGAAAATTCTTATAGCCGCCGGGATTCGAACCAGGGCATTTGGGAAGGCAGTCCGCTACCTCACCAACCAGAAGATCCAAGGAGCTTGTTTGTGACGATAATTACTTTTCGAGAGACTTCAATTACAGTTCTTTCTTTGCTAAGAGAACGACTTTGTGGAAAAGAAAATCCACGAACAAAGCGCGACTTATTGAAATATTTTCGCAAAGGTGGAATGCTGCCAAAGATGACCTCAATTTTCTGCGGTGTGACTTATGCACAAAATGCGGGCTTTTCTCAACAGCCAATCAATTGATCGTATCAAAAGAGAGCGAGATAGTCGAGGAAACCAGAGAGTCTTGCACGGATTCACTACTGCAGAAAAAAGCTCAGTGAACTACGCCATAAACTCAAACATTTAGTTATACATTATTTCAATTACTGTATTTATTTCGTGAGACCCTTATATCATTGTTAAGATATTCTACGCTTGAGATTTGTATACACGCGAACTGAACGCCACAGTATCTTTAAGTCTCGCGTAACCAGACACAACCGAACGCCTTACACTGCTGTACGGGAGCCTTCTTCAATTCCGCATGCTTCCCTTCCCCCTTTATTCCGGCCAGAATGTCCATCCGTTCTCTTTCTCGCCTCCCCAACGCACACCCCCTCTACATCATCCTTCAACATCTTCGCACCGATCAAAATGCCCTGCAATCGATTTTCCTGCCTCGTTTGGGTATTTCCCAACAACCCTCTCTCCTCCCTCACCATGCCTAAGTCTTTTTCGACACATCTTAATTTTTCCATTCTTCTCCACACCAGCATCTAAAAATCCTAAAAACGATGTCTATCGTCTTTCCCAAGTGATCCTGTTCTCGCACCGCACAGCGATATCTAAGATTTCACTCAAATAGTCTTGGTTTCCTTACTAAGGATTCCTTTTCAACTGCCCTCTACTTACAAAACCTTTGCCTACAATTTTTCTCCTAATTTTCAGACTGATTTGATGATCTTGGGGGTATTGAGATGGTGCGCAGGCTGAAGTACAGGCTTCCCACCGCAAAGACCCAGGTTCGAATTTTGGAGACAACAAAACTTATTCAGTGGTTCCCGGTCCCTACTTGAGATGCTTTGTGGAGAGCACTTGGAGTGAGTACGACGTCCGTCGGATGGAGCGTTAAGCTGCGGATCCCTCGGTACCTTTCGACAATACGTGTAGGCTAAAGCGCTAGTACCCAGGTATCTCTCCTCCTTTCCCACCTATCCATAAAGGCGCAAACGACCTTAGCTGTCGATCGCCTACCCAACAAAACTGAATTATCGAAACTTGATTATCTCAGCCCAAAAGACTACCAAGAAATTTATATTATCGATTTAATATATGAAACTGAATATACGCTTATGATAAAATAGAGAATATATGTCAATTCTATATGTTTAATTTATTATTTCGTTCGAGAAGCCTGAATGATTTCTTGATATAATATTTATGAAATCCTCAGCAGAAGAAAGCGTGCCAAACGGCTGGAAGGTAGCTTGATTTAAAAACGGAGACAGGGAGGACCCCAATAATTATAGGTCAATATCGCTTACCTCCATCTCTTTTAATATTCTTGAACACACCATTGTTAGTTCCATAATGAGGTACCTTGATAGCCTAGATTTATTGATTAATAACCAACACGGCTTCAGTACGGGTAGATCCTGCGAAACTCAACTCGTACTTTTTGAACATAATATATTGAACTCCGGTGCAAGTAATATTCCAGATGATGCGATATTTCTAGATAAAGTCCCTCATTGCAAATTACTGGCGAAATTGGAAACTTATGGAATACACGAGAGTATTATAAACAGGATTAAACAATTTTTCAGTGATCGTGTCCAATCCGCCGTCCTCAATCATCCGATAGTGTCAAGGTCGGGTGTACCACAAGGAAGTGTCATAGGCCCCCCTCCTATTCCTTATTTACATGAATGACCTGAGTACCATAGTTAATAGCAAACTTTGTCTTTTCGCCGATGATGCAGTAATTTATGGAGACATCGAAGTCACGAAGAGAGTCGTGTTATCCAACGTCTTAGATGCAATTCAAAATTGGTGCGACACAATGACGATGCAGTTGGAATTAATTTTTTTTAATGCGTATGTATTACATTTTTGGGAAAAGAGTAATTCCCTCCCTTATAGTCAAAAAGCGAAACAAACCAATATCGCGAGGGTAGATTCCTTTAAATACTTGGGTGTAACAATTACTCACGATCTGTCCTTGGGAAAACACAAACGAGAAATATGCGGTCGTGCTAATAAAAAAATGGGATTTGTGAAAAGAGTGCCAGGTAAATGCGAGGAAAAAGTGAATGAACGATGTTTTCTTGCCTTTGTTAGGCCCCACCTTGAGTATGCTGCCAGAATATGGGACCCTCAAAATAAAAAATTGATTTCGGAATTAGATCGATTTCAGCGGAGGGGGGCTAGATTTGTCAAACAATTTTATGACCAACGCAGCAATCAGTGTGTCTACTTTGCTAGACAATTTAGGTTGGGATTCTCTAACTCAGCGGCATTTACTATATAGATTTAACTTATTAAAGGCATTTAAGGAGGGGCCCTTTTCCGATGACATCAAGAACATAATACGAACCCTTAATAGTATTACGGTCGAAGGCGAACATAAGATTAGAGATACCCTGAAAGACTGACAGGTTTAAATGCCATTTTTTTCTAGAAACGGCAAGAGACCAGAATGCTTGTATTCAAAATCCCCCGGGAGTCAGTTCAACACAATAAGTGTTAACGTAGAGGTTAGGGACTGCGCGTGGAGATATATATATATATATATACATACATATATATATACATATATAAACCATAAACACAGTAATCAACCCGAAGGTCGGTTTAGTAGGTGATGGTAGAGCTCACCCATGTACCAAGCCCGACGGCGTGTGAATATTCACACATCAGGGTAGGGGGGCCAGTTCCTTTCCCTGTGCCGGTTATGTTTTCCCAGGAAGATCTGGTACCCGAAAAATCAACTAGCTTGGGTGGAGCTGCAGGTCCCCAAAGTGCCTTGCCCGGGAATCGAACCCGGGACCCTCCGGTCAGTAGTCCAACGCTCTACCCACTAGACCACCGCGACCCGCACATACATATACATATATATATATACTTATATATACACACACACACACGAGCTGTGTTCAAAAATTAACGGGAATTTTAATTTTGCGGACAATATGTATTTAGTCTTATACATTGATGTTGTCACTTTCAAAGTAGTCCCCATTGGAGATTATGCACTTGTGCCAGTGCTTCTTCCAATCCCCGAAACACTTCTCAAACTCGATCTTTAAGATACGCATATGGACTAAAATAAAATTTTATATGAAATGCAAAACATTCCACGGCATTTAAATCAACGGCTGAGTGATCGGCTAACGTGCGTCGAAATCGCTGATGTGCATTTATGCATTAAGATTGTCCGTTTTTCAAGAGAAATAAATCAGATTGAAGCTGTCGAGTCGTTGAATGCACATGCCCTAATGAAGCACAATTACTTCAAACTGATATTGAAATCATTTTCTCACCTCTTCTTTCGCCGAACGTCGGCACTAACGAAGAAAATTGCGCTAGAGCTCACTTTAATCAGACGAGTTAAATGTCATCATGTCAAGAGATTGGTCGGTAACGCCTGTCAATTTGTTTCACTAACAACATTTCGTCAAATGAGTTCGTTAAGAAACAAAATGTTAGCCGTTAGAATTACCAAAAAAATCACCATTCGAGCTCATTATTGTTAATCGCGTCGATTCTTCGGTCAGAACACCTCAGTTGGGACTTAGAAACCTATTCGTATCGATGAGGAAAGGGTACGTTTGCAGGTGGACGCGGGAGATATTCTTCCTTCTCTCGAGTCAGTCAGTCAGAATGGACCAGGCGTGGGCAGGCAGGCAACCATTTCCATTTGTCGCCAAGATACGCACACCTGGGGTGAACTTCAAATATTCAAGTTAATGTTCCTCCCGCCCTTCGCCCCCGAGGACACGTGGAGGAGTTTCGCGCGCCGGGAGACAGGCGCCAGCGCCATCGAAATGGCGGCGCCCGATAATCGCAGCAGGCCGGTCGACACGAAAGGACCCGTGCCCTCCGAAATACTGCACTCGTCATGCAGGCGGATGAATGAATTTAGCGGCAATGTAGTCCCATTTATATCAACATAAATGTTAATCAATTGCTATATTTGATAATATCTCGTAGATATAGTAGATATCGTAGATATCTCGTGTTATGACCAACTCAGCAGCGTATCCACTTTCTTAGACAGTTTAGGTTGGGATTCTCTTACACATCGGCGTTTCCAATATAGATTAAACTTTTTAAAAACATTTAAAGATGGGCCCTTTTCCGATGACATCAAGGATATAATACGAACCCCAACGTATTACGGTCGAAGGGATCACGAATATAAGACTAGAGAGATAGACTGCAAGACTGACAGGTTTAAAATGTCATTTTTTCCAAGAACGATAAGGGAACAGAATGCTCGTAGTCGAAATTCCCCAGGACTTAGTTCATTACAATAAGTATTAACGTACAGGTTAGGGACTTCGCGAGGATGTGTATACATGTGTGTATGTATGTATATGTATGTGTGTATATATACATATATATATGTATATATATATTTTTTTTCCTACAGGTTCCCCCCACCTTTCCTCACCTAACTCCCAACCCCCTCAACCCTTACCCTTCCCTCATGGTGCTACACCCCCTGCCACACACCTTTTTGGTGGCTCGCAGGGTACTTATGTAGATGTAGATGTAGATAAATGCGCAAACCATGTTCTGACGGTAACTATTGAATAGAGAAGTTCTCCTGAATACAACAGACATTTTGATTTGATATTTTAAATACAGCATTGATAGTTTGAAAAAAATGAAAGAATTAAGCATTAAGTATACATGAGATCACTTTAATTAAAATAAAACCGTCAAAATATATCTAATTCTATATTTCATGTTAAATTAATAATCAGATTGGTATTCACACGGAAGGGAGACGGAAGTGGGTGATCGCAGCAAAAATTGCTGCGGTATATTGCCGGAAAATTGTAACGAGCCTTTACCTTTTGTAAAAAGAATAATAATTTATATACAGCTGGCCTAGGTTTTTTTGTGAAATATCCGTTAAATTTACCATCATCAAAGGCAATCGCTGTGTCATGATGGAATTATCAGGGAGGTAAATTCCAACATTTTGCTGAATTTTATATACACGAGCCCTGGGTACACACTGAACATTAAGTTCCTTCTCTATGCAGATGAAGGTGGACTTAACACCGAAATTTTCTGTAAACGCATGGGTGTCCTTTTTTATGTGTATTTAAAGTAAACAGACTGAAAGAAAGTAAAAAGAAAGTATTCGTAATAAAATCACAGTAACCCAGCGGTACCATTAACTGAAGCAGTAGAGATTTAAGGCATATTAAAAGAAAACAGACTTTATGCCATGGAAATTAGACCTACAAGCTTTGACAGACAAAGACAATATGACTTTGATGAATGAATGAATAATGTGAGGGATTATTATTATTAGGTACTCTACCGTTTAAGGTAGGTTTTTGGATGGACACAACTATCAAATAAACATTTTGTGACTCCCCACCTATCAAACCAATCTATATCAGGTCCGTCTTCATCTCGGTATACTTCTTTCCTCCCTTCATCGCGTCCAACATCCCTATCCTGTTCCTGACCCTTCCTCGCTTGCCCAACATTCTCCCCTCTATTACCTTCTTCAACATTCCACCACCGCACAATACGCCTTTCATCCATTTTTCCTGCCTCCATAGGATTTCTCTCAACAAACCCCTCACCACACCCACCATCACCAGTACTTACTCATTTGTTTTCCTTTCGGTCCATTTCACCTTCCCCATTCTCCTCCACACCCACATTTCAAAAGCCTCCAATCTACGTCTATCATGCTACTTCAGTGACCACTTTTCCGCGCCGTACATAGCTACGCTCCATATCAGAGTTTTGATGAGCCTTTTCTTAAAATCCTTACTAACGTCCCCGTCATCAACTCCCCCCTCCTTGAGAAAGCCTCCTTGCCTAGCGCAATTCTTCTCCTTACGTCCCTACCACTTTGACCGTATTGGTCCAAAATACTTCCGAGATATGTAAACTGTTCTACCTGCTTTATTTTTTCCCTTCCTATTTTAATGTTTAGCTTAGCCTTTTTCTTTCTGGAAATTCGCAAAACCTTTGTTTTATTAATATTGATTCTCATGCCATATTTATCGCCCCGAACCTCCAATTCACTCAACAATGCTTGCAACCCCTTGGCTGACTGAGCAACTAATGCTTGGTCATCAGCAAACCTAACCGATTTTACAAATTCCCCTCCGACTCTCATTCCTACCTCCAGTTCTTCCCATGCCTCTTTAATCATTTCCTCCACATATACGTTGAACAGCACCGGTGACAATGGGCAACCCCGCCTTACACCTTTTCCTAACATTGCCCATCCGGACTCTCCGTGCCCCACTTGCACCTGAGCAGTTTGAGACATGTTCAGGTTGCGGATCAGTCTCTTGTCCCTCCAATCCATTCCTATGTCCTGCAATACACGCATTAGTATTCCCCAATTCACTCTTACAAATGCTTTTTCGAAATCTACGAAACAGGCAAATACGCCCTGATTGTATTCTATATTCCTCTCGATTAGTGATCTCATTACTGCAATGGCGTCACGCGTACATCTTCCTTTCCTAAACCCAAAATGATCGTCCCCTAAGTAATCATTTGCCTTACTCTCTATCCTTTTGTTGATGATCCTGAGAATAACTTTTGCTGCGTGGGATATCAAACTTATTGTTCTGTAATCCTAACATGATGTAGCCTTTGCCTTTTTTGGAATAGGAACTAACACCGATCTAAAAAATTTTCCGGCCAGATTCCTTCCTCATAGATACTACGAATCAGTCCATATATGGCCTTCTTCCCAACTTTCCCTAACCATTTCTACATTTCTACAGGAATGTTGTCCACCCTCACGACCTTATATGCTTTCATCTCCTTTAATGCCCTTTCTATTTCATCGTCGAGTATTCCTGGACCTAAGCTATCTTCTTCTACGTCATGTTCCTTTTCTATGTCTAACCTTGTCGGCCTAAGTTCTTTACCATACAGTGTTTCTATATATTCCTTCCATCTCTCTTGGATTTTTCCTGGTTCCACTATTATCTTACCCCACTTATCTTTGACTGTTAGCACAGATCTTGCCTTCTTACTTCCCGATAATAACTTAACCTTGCTGTATAGAGCACCGATTTCACCCTTCTTCTGTAGACTTTCCATTTCCTTGCATTGCGTTTTCCACCATTCTTCTTTTGCTTTATTTGTGGCCCTTCTCAATTTATTGTTTAACTCTTTGTACTTCATTTTGCCTAACTCTGTGTTTACATTCTTCCATCTTCTTCTCTCATCCATCTTTGCAATCAACTCATCCGTGACCCATGGTTTCCTTATTATTTTCCCCTTAACGGTTCCTATAATGTCTTTTGCTGCTTCCAATATGACTTTCGTAATACATTCCCATTTTTCTTCGATAGCACTCAGTTCTTTACCGTCATCCATCATTTTCTCTACAGCCTCCTGATACTCCTTCCTCGTTAATTCATTTACTGCTTCTAAATTCCATTTTTTAACCCGCCGCCCTTGCCTTATCTTCTTGAAACGAACATTACATTTCATAACAACTAAATTGTGGTTAGAGTCCGCATCCGCTCCTGGGAAACTGTGCGAATTTATCACACTGTTCCTAAACCTGTGCCTATCCATAATATAATCTAATTGATACCTTTCTGAGTCACTTGGCATTTTCCAAAGTAAATCTTTTGCAAATATATGAACCGTGTGGTTTTGCCTCTAACCTAGAAGATAAAATATATCACCCAAAATAATAAGCAGGACTGGCAATCGTCATGCAATAAGGGAATAATCTCCCAACAAACGGACAAATTCAAATATTCGTTTTTCCCGCGGAATATCCGCAGAAACTTCTCAAGGTAAAAACAAACACTCAGACGAAAATGGAAAGGCACTAAAATAAACATAATATAGCATAATAAAACTATAGAATACAAGTTATAGAGAATTATAGAGCAGAAGAAGGCAGCCTGGCGCCAATAATCTTGCGACATGATTTCAACGCTCGTCCACCCACCTCGCGCGCAACTGGAGAGGATCTCCGAAACCTGAAATTTTAACCGATGCCACACCCTTCTTATTCCCCCGATCTTTCGATTTTTATTTTTATTCTCAATTCAAAAGACACCTCAATGGTCATCATTACACCTCGGACGATGAGGCGAAGGCGGCTGTCAATAAGCCCTGGATTCGAGAAAAGTCGGAAGAGTCTTTCAGTGACGGAATGGAATGGCTGAAACGGTGACTATTTTGAAAAATTGATAAATTTTTTTCAAATTTAATAAATGTTATTCAATTTAATTTTTTCCCGATAGTGCTATTTGATTCTGTGGGCGCTTTAAAAGCATGTTCGTCTTATTTTCAGCCCATTTTTCTAAATATAATCTATATAAGGTAAGGTAAGCTACCGGTTAAGGTAGGTTTTTGGATACACACAACTATTAAAGAAATTGCGACTCCAAAGAAAACCCAATCCAGCTACCTAATCTACATCAGGTCCCTCTTCAACTCTGTGCACTTCATTCCTCCCTTCATCCCGTCCAACATCCCTATCCTGTTCCTGCCCTTTCCTCGTTTGCCCAACATTCTCCCCTCTATTACCTTATTCAACATTCCACTACCGCTCAATACGCCTTTCATCCATTTTTCCTGCCTCCATAGGATTTCTCTCAACAAACCCCTCTCCTCCCCCACCATTTCTAGTACTTCCTCATTTGTTTTCCTTTCGATCCATTTCACCTTTTCCATTCTTCTCCACACCCACATTTCACATCATCCTGCTTCAGTGACCACGTTTCCGCGCCGTACCCCGCCTACGCTTCAGATCAGAGTTTTTACGAGTCTTGTCTTAACATCCCTACTCCACGTCCCCGTCATCAACTCCCTCCTCCTTGAGAAAGCCTCCTTGCCTAGCGCAATTCTTCTCCTTACGTCCCTACTACTTTGACCGTATGGGTCCACAACACTTCTGAGATATGTAAACTGTTCTACCTGCTCTATTTTTTCCCCTCCTATTTTAATGTTTAGCTTAGCCTTTTTCTTTCTGGAAAATCGCATTGCCATTGTTTTATTAATAATGATTCTCATGCCATATCTATTGCACTGAATTTCCAATTTACTCAGCAATGCTTTCAACCCCTTTGGCTGACTGAGCAACTAATGCTTGGTCATCAGCAAACCTAACCGATTTTACCAATTCCCCTCCGACTTTCATTCCTACCTCCAGTTCTTCCCATGCCTCTTTAATCATTTCCTCTACATATACCTTGAACAGTACCGGTGACAATGGGCAACCCTGCCTTACACCTTTTCCTAACATTGCCCATCCGGACTCTCCGTGCCCCACTTGCACCTGAGCAGTTTGAGACATGTACAGGTTGCGCATCAGTCTCCTGTCCCTCCAATCCATTCCTATGTCCTGCAATACACGCATTAGTATTCCCCAATTCACTCTATCAAACGCTTTTTCGAAATCAACGAAACAGACAAATACGTCCTGATTGTATTCTATATTCCTCTCGATTGGTGATCTTATTTCTGCAATGGCATCACGCGTATCTCTCCCCTGCCTATTCAAACTGATTATCCCATAAGCAATCATTTGCCTTACTCTCTATCCTTTTGTTGATGATCCTGGGAGTAAGATGGAGAGAGACGTGATGTAGATGAGGTTGCTGGATTGGGTTTTGTTTTGAGTTATAAAATGTTTATTTAACAGTTTTGTCCATCCAAAAACCTACCTCAACTGGTAGATTACCTAATTATAATTACGTCTCTCACTTATGCCGAAATGTTCGATCAATTTGAATGTTCAGTAAATTGTTAACGGTTGTTTTGCTTGGACGTGTTTCGGCTTGTCTTCGATTTTTGCTTGTTTCAGAAAATGTATCAAAGAATCTGTATCAACCTTTTTGTGAAACACGATATCAAGTGCGCGGACGCATTCCGAATGTTGACTGTGGACCATGGAGAAGCTACCTTGGACCGAAGTAACGCCTATCGCTCTTACAAAATGTTCTCAGAGGAACGAGAATATGTAAACGACGAAGAGCGCGCCGCATGCCTGAGCATGTCAACAACAGACGAAAACATTGACCAAGTAAAGAATTGATAGTATTGGGCAATCGTCAAATCACCGTTAGGGAAGTTGCCAAGGACCTATCGATATGCTCGTGCCATTCGATTTTAACCAATGATTTGGGCATGACACGGGTCACCGCGAACTTCGAACCAAAATTGCTCAATTTCGACCAAAAACAGCAATGCATTAACATTGCTAATGAGGTGTTGGACTCTGTCCGCGACGACCCAAATTTGCTCCAGAGGGTCATAACTGGTGATGAATCATGGGTTTATGGTTATGGCGTGGAAACTAAAGCTCAATCATCTCAATTGAAGCTGCAGCACGACCAAAGACCGAAAAGAGCACGCCAACTTCGGTCGAATGTGAAAGATTTGCTTACAGTTTTCTTCACCTGCAGGGGCTTGGTTCACCATGAGTTCTTGCCACAGGGTAGAATGGTATATAAGAAATATTACTTGCTAGTTATGCGCAATTTTCCCAAAGAAATCTGCCACAAACGTCCATATATATGGAAGAACAGAAACTAGCTTTCTTATGCTCCTGCTCACACATCACTACTGGTGCATGAATTTTTGGCCAAAGCAAAACACTAATGATGCCACAGCCACCGTATTCCCCAGATCTGGCCCCAAGGAATTTTCTTGGTCCCAAAACTGAAGAGGCCCATGAAAGGATGATGCTATGCTACGATTGACGAGATTAAGACACTATCGGAGGAGAATCTGAACAAGATCACAACAAATTATTTTTTGAAGTTCTTCGAGGATTGGAAAAAACGTTGGCGCAACGTTGGAAATGTGTATAATATCTATTGGGGATTACTTTTAAGGGGAAAATATAGATATTCATGAATAGATAAATAATATCTGGAAAACACAAAATTCGTGATAATTTTTGAACAGATCTCGTCTTTATAATATATACAATGGAAAAGTTATCATAATTATAAATAATTAACAAAATATGGCTATCATGTCGTAGATGAGGGACGCACCTCTCCGATTATGCTTCGAGGAAGCTTTTATGATGATAGAATGCATGATCGCGTTCGGCGTATTCTGCTCCTTCTCCGCACCATAAAAGTGTTTTTATCTACGAGTTGATTTCTCTGTCAATTTACTACTCAAGCATCCCATGTGAAGGACGAAATGACCAATCACTTTTACAATTCATGGTGCAGGGCCGGTCCACGAACATTGGAGGGTGAGAGAGGCGCTAGCCTGGTATCCCCGGGCAATAGAGTGACGTTTGGGAGAAGGGTGGTCGAGGAGGTCGGGGAAAGGAGAGGATTTCGACCGACCTATCAGAACAGTCGATGAAGCGACGCCAGCTCCCAAGCCAGCATGTTGGTTCATTGCCCGGGAGACGCGCTACAAGTCTACCAAACTGAACAGCAAGTTTTTAACGAATAAAACACCAAAATACCTATACGTCGCCCACCCAAAATGCACCACGAGCGGCCGCAGGTGGCGTGGGGCAGGGTACCAGCCATCGGGGGTGGATCCAAGGGGGGGTTTGGGTCGTATTCCTCTCCCGTCCTAGAGACAATTTTTGGCGCTATTAAAGACAACAATTTGCATCATTTATTTTCGCGAGTGTACTTTCGAGCAAACTTTACCCTCCGAGCACAAATTACACACTCCAAAGTGTGGTGCCATCTGGAGGCGAGTGCCATTATTTGAAAATTTAGCATGGCGTTCAACTTTCTTTGTTGGATAAAATTAATAAAATTATTTTTGTCAATATGTAAAAGTGGTCTCTCTCCCTTCGGGATTTTCTTCCCTTGCGCTATTGCCAGCCATTAATGTAAAAAAAAAGAGAGAGAGGCAAGTTTGAGAGGGGAGCCTGTGGCTTTAGCTTCGCTCTGTTTGTGCAAACACATAATGGACTGCAATAGGTAGAAGAACGAACCAATTATAATCCATTGGTTCAATAGTAAAGTAGAAAGCGGTTAACGGGGAATGTAGGTGGCCTATCCATTCTTCCGTGTTATTTGAAGCTTGTGCGAAAGGAATGTTTTGCCTTTTCTGCCACCTTGAATTGCTTGGGTGCAAATACATCCAAGTACCATCTTGACTGAGATCGTTAGATATGTGAACCCTTTGTTGACTGTTAAAGCAGAGTGAAAGGAGGAGTGACAAAAAAGGATAAAGGGAGATAAAGAAGGAGGAAAAATAGTGCAGAGACAATATAAACATCAAAGAACCGAATGCGATGAAGTTTTCAAAGGACGATTCATCATTGATTTAGTTTTTAGGGAAGACATTTGACCAAGGGCGATCGTTTGCCTGGAAGGACCCTCACGTGGATTACTTTGTGAACGGAGGGAATTGATCGTTGCTCAGTTGCATTGGAAATATAAGTGTACTGTTAAAAAATGACGTGTATTAAGAGAGAAACAAGCTTATTTAAAAAATTACAAGGCGCTTAGTTGTGTACGAATGAGCAGCATGGACAATGAGCGAGGAAAAAGATAAGCAAAAGTTATATAAAGAGCGTTTGGAGACTGAGCGCTGAGAGCGCCAAGAAAGTCAAACGGAAGTGTCAAGGGAGATTTTTGAGAGGAAGAAGGAGAGGGAAATTAATAATGGTGGCGAATAGTGTTATGTATGTTTGTGTGTGTGTGGTGCTGAAATACGGATTAGAAATAAGTATCAGAAAATGTTTAGCACTCATATTTCGCACATAAATGAAAGGTTGAAAAATGAAATATAAATATAAATGCACATAAATGAAAAATTGAAACTATGAATTATAATGTAGACGGGATTGAGTCATGCACATAACAACTGATTCAGAAGTTGGTGAATCATTGACATCACACGTTTCTGGGGGAACAAACTTAACAAAAATACATGGGTTATCCTCAAATGAAGTACATTTATTAAGCGAGCCATTATTTAATTAACCAAGCGCGATCTACTGAAGGAATCGGGCATTTCTGTCTCTCCTTCACACGAGGATGGTATGGATTATTTACTGTATAATTGTAGTATATTTTGGGCACCTGGTATTCTGTTTTCACCCCCACTACTTATAATTACATTGTTCTTTGTTTGTCGCAGTGAGAATATATAATATAAATGTGGAAGTGAGGTATGAAGTTAGTTGCTTTCGCTGGCTTTTAAATTAGGCCACATTTGGCACACTTGGAGAATGTCTGGGATATACGTGATACGATGGTAGTTAGAAAAGTTTTTGGAATGGAATAGAAATAAGCAACTCTCCTCAGTTAAACTTTCCTATTTTTCAATGTAGTCTCCCTGTACACTAATGCGTTTGGTCCCTTGATGTTAAAATATCTTCATCCCATCTCGAAAATCGTCTCGAAAAGAGGCTTTCAGGCCTTCAAACCACCTTTCTACTTCGGCTGTTAGCTCGTTGTTTGAAGAGAATCTCCTTCTACCAAGAAAAATGTCGAGCTTTAGGAAGAGATGCAAATCTGATGGAGCTCAATGAGGCGGGTGGGGCGATAATTCGCTATCTCATTTCACGTACTTTTGCCATTGCAACGACACTTGTGTCTGGGCGTGCATTGTCTTGATGAATGATGACTTTCTTTCTCGCCAAGTCTGACCTTTTTTCATGTATATGCTGTGGTTGGTCCAGGGGTTAGCGTAGTATTTTCCAGTAAATGTTTGACCAGAGATAAGATAATCAATCGGAAGAATTCCTTTTCCATCCCAGAAAATAGAAGTCATTTCCTTTCTGGCCGAACGTATTGCCTTTGCTTTCTTTGGCGGTGGAATGAACATACTTTCACCGCTATCCGTAAAACAATAAGTGGACAAGTGATGGAAACAGTTTAGGGAGGATATCAGGGGTGCTCGACGAAGTGCATGTCCGAGTGAAAACGCCAACCATGTGTTGGAATGGATGTGCACACTTTGGGGTAACCTGAGACTGTTTCGAAGATTTTCCTGATGGTTAATATTCATGTCCGCAAGCGAAAATTCAAGTAGGATCGTGTAAGATATCCTTGGTGTCACTTAAATTGTTACTAAGAGTAATAACTTCCGTTTCTTTATTAACTCCTTAATTGATAAGATTTTAGAGGAGGTGTTACATTTATATATTTGGGTAGGATTGCTTATTTATTTTTGTATTTTTGTTACCCTGAAAGCCACCGCTGAGGTGTGCAGCAAGGGGTGAATACATATCAGACTCATTTAACCCAAATATATTTACCTCTACCGCCGTCTGACAGTATAATTATGATCCCCTATCCTTCTTGGAAAAAAAGGCATCTTAAATCTATCTGTTCTGCACTTATTATCTCTAATTTTTACCCCATATTACATTGACAGATTTTAAAACTATAATCAAATAAAAGAAGGACATACAGGCGCAATCAATAACCGATTAAATCACTAGTTCTTCTCTCCTCGCAAGACCCGTAACACAACAAAATTATCCACATAAGCAAATTTGAATATTTACTCAAAGTCCACACATTATTTTATAAAATAAATCGGTATTTATGTGTTTGAGTGACATTATATATAAATTTGTTAAAACATATGTCCAATTTCATATATTGGTTCATGTCTGGTGATATGTTGTATACCCGCCAAACGTTATTACGCGGTATCGTGTGTCTACGGATTCTTGCTTGTCCGTTCGTAAGATTGTAAATATTCTTCGGCTTGAGGAATAGCTTCGACCACATGAAATACTGCGACTTTAAGCATATATTTCCTTTTTCTCCCTCCATCCCTGCACCGTTCTTCATTTGCCTCCCTCTTAATTTAAATAACAATATCCACATGGCATTCTACTTTCATACTTTTCCGACACTGGCGCTATATCCTGTTCACGTTCTTTAACGATCCATCGGAAAAATAATAACGTTGAACTGACCTTGAAGCCACTTTGAAATGATAAAATAAACTCTTCCTTTGAAACATTGTGCAAAATGTCTTGGATGTAAACGTTGGTCCCAAGCGACCCAAATTCAATGCTCTGATACTGAGTCAACCCCAAAGGTAAGTGAAATTATTTTTTTCCGCGGTCGCTGACGGCTGGAGTGGGGCGATTTGTAGCTGCAGTGGAGGTGGGAGGTCTTGGAAAAGCGTCTCGACCCGCGTCACTTGTCTGCAGGACGTTACAGCACGAGGGTCGCTGCTAGACTGGACCCTTGTTCGATTGTCGTGTCACGAATTCGCGATGCCACGTTCCATTGAGCAGCGATACGCAATAAAATTTTGTGCCAAGCTGGGAAAATAGGGTGCGGAGACATGTCTAATTTTAGGGTATGACGCTTGCTATTTATATTTTCAGCATAATAATGAAAATAAATTGATTTATCGTTGAAAATGGCTAAATTGTTTTTCAAAGTATTCTCCACGATAATCAAAACACTTTTGCATTCACTCGAACCAATTTTCGTAATACTTTTTCCACTCCGATTGAGCTACCTCCAAAACATGGTTTTTGAATCGTTCAACTACTTCTTCAGGCGCCGAAAAGCATTGGCCACGCAATTTTTTTATTGATAAAAGGGTATAAAAAGAAAATGAGCCATTTGGTGCTAAATCAGGGCTGTTCGGAGGATGACCCACCAATTCGACGTTATGGCCGGTCAAATAGGTAGTTGTTGCAGACGATCTGTGAGAGAGATTGTATTGTCATGATGAAGAATGATCCTTCGTTGCCGATTCTTTTTCTGTATTTCGACAAGCACTCTGGTAAACAAATGCTCGTGTACCATTCAAAATTTACGATTATACGTTGCTCTAATGGTACGGTTGCCACATGTCCAGTTATTCTGAAGAAACAGGCGATCATCTTCTTCGATGTGCTTCGTGCACGAATCACTTTTGTCGGATTTGGCTCGTCTTAGAAGACCCATACAGCGGATTGCTGTTTTGTTTCGGGCTCATTCGCATAGATCCAAGATTCGTCACCTGTTTAGATGTTATAGACAGCTTTTGATGCACCGCCATTCTATTTCTTGAGCATGTCTTTTCACCAATTGACACGAGCAACTTTTGGAACTTTTACCAAGTTATACGGAACCCAACGCAAAAAAATTATTTCATGGCTAAATATTCGCGCAATATCCTATTGATGCTCGTCACACCGATCCCCAAGGATGCCTTAATCTCACGAAGAGTCACTTGACGATATTTCCTTTACCAGTTCCTGCACAGCGCCAATGTTTTCTGGCTCAATAACTGATTTTGGACGACCCTACCGACTTCCGTCGCTGAGCGAACGGCGGCCATGATGGAACTCTCTCTACCAGCGTTTCACAGTGGCAAAGAATGGGGCTTGATCGCAAAAAGTAGAAGTAAGTTGATCGAAGCAATCCTATCTTCATAAACCACGTCGATAGTCGTAAAAAATCATCGCACGAATGTGTTCACGAGTTAATTCCATTTTTTCACCGAGACAACATTTTCGAGTCACTGTTAACAGCGCAAGTTAAGATCAGACGACAAAATGGGCTAAAGAACGTTAGCGTTAAAAGGGTCGAAATTTCTGATGGAAACTGCAGACGGTGGCTAAAGAACTTAGTGTTGCCAAGGCTCAAAATATAAATAGAAACCGTCGTATGCCCCGAGGTTTTCCGTCGTCAAGAGATGCTCCGGGGGGGGGGGGTTGAGAGGAGACTGACGACGAGGGGCGTCCATTGACAACAGTGGGTGTAAAATGCGCAAAAGTTGAGAGGCTTGCTCAATTCGAATCGACGCATGACGGTCGGAATGTTTGCAGAAGAGTGCAATACTCCGTAAAGCACAGTACAACGATATACCTACTGCAGATTTAGCCTAGAGAAAGGCGTGTGCCAAGACGCTGTGCTCCAAGGCGTTTTAGAAAGATCACGAGGCTGCTCGAGTGACAATCTCGTGGCTCTTGTGAAAGTCACCCACAGGTCATGCGACGTATATCGTAATGAGACTGTTTTTTAAAAATGTCATTCAAATAGAGTTACAATTTTATATTTTATACAGTTAAAACCCGCCCACTTTCCTCCCCCATTACCAGGAATGCTACTCATACGGGACCTCATACCCTTCCCTACAACGCTCCCTACCCCACCCGCCCCATCACTTCCCCGCCCCTATCTGAGTGCAATAGATACAGATGGATGTCTGTGCGAGTCGTCGCGTGAAGATGACGTTGAACGTCGCAACCCGGGTCGACTCCTAATAAATTTTCAGTGGAATCACAAAGTTACCATTCTTTCATTTCCTCTTTGCGGACGATTCCGTGGATATCGAAAAAACAAATCAGCATACGTTTAATCTTCGACTTCCTTATCATTGCTTTTTTGTGGCTTGAAGGCTGAGGTTGAAGTGTGTCACTCCATGCTCTGGCGCTTGGTTTCTGGGTCGTAGTCAAACAACCAAGACTCGTCACCAGTAAATGACAAGTTCCAGAAAATGGGGGTCATTTTCAATCGAATCCAAAAATTCAAGGCAGCTTTCCCTCCTGAAGTCCTTTTGGTCTTAGGAAAGGTTTTTTGAAACCACTTTTGCGCAGATATTTCTCATCTCCTATTCATTGGTCAAAATCTGATGAACGGTGTTGTGAATCAAATTCAACTTTTCCCCGATCATTCTGACTTTCAACCGAAGGCACAAGATCCCGGATTCTGTCGACATTTTCATCGGTTCTTGAAGATGAAGGCCTTCCGCTTCGTGGTTCATCTTCAATCGACTCTCTTCCTTCTGAAAATGCCTTAAACCACCGAAAAAACTGGGCTCTTGACAAAACACTATCTCCGTAAGCCTGCTGAAGTTTAGCAAGAGTTTCCGTCGCACTGTGCCCAAGTCTGAGGCAAAACCTGATCGATGGCACCCTTGCTCGAAATTGATGTCACTCATTTTTAGAAGACAATAGAAATAACTATTTCACAAAAAAAATCGCTACGGACAACCAAATGACTCGACCGAGTTCAAACCCGTACTGAAAGCGAATCACATGTTCCCCTGCCGCCCCTCCAAGCCCAGCGCCCCCAGTGTTGCCAGGTGGAACGCTACGTTGCCAGTCTCACTACTTAATTTACAGATCTCGTATTTGTACCCTCAGACCTTTTTGTTCCCAAAAATAAAAAGGAACTGAAAGGCAACCATTTTAGAACGGTGGGTAACGTCGAAGATAACGTGACGAGGAACCCGAACGAGGTTCACGTCAATGCTTCCCAAGAAGCGTACCGTGACTGCCAGAGGTGCTGGCATCGACGCACAAGGGTGCTATTTTGAAGACATGAAGTCATTTGTACTTTCATCTGCAATAAATATCTTTTCCGAATTTATTTCACTTATTTTTTGGGATAGAACCTGAACGGGTACTTTGATAATCATGGTGGTCGAAGTTTTTAATGAGGATTCTTGACACTTCGGCTACTTAAACTATTGAGTACAAGGAGAAAAATCAATATTTTATCACCAATTAGTTTCTTTACTCATATCTTATTAGTATCATAAGTTAACCGCAGTTTATATCAAACTTGGTGGGAAATAAAAATGTTGCGATAGTACTACAGGTAGATGGAGTGACTTAAGTTATTCGTTTACCATAACATTTTGTGAAGCTATAGCAACGGCAACAATTGGTACACGCTTTGTTTTTTAACCAAAAGTCGATGATATAATGAGAATCACCAGAACCATAATGCATTGGCATGCCCGTCACAACTTTGCACGCATTGCCCCGACGTGAGTTCTCATTGTTAGTGAAACCAATTAGCACTACGGCACATTTAGAGCAGGATTCTGAAGAAGACTCATGATGGAAAAATTAGGTGTGTCTTGCAAGACCTCTGGAACTAAATTTAGAGAAACATTCGACTGTGTGAGATCATCTAAAATCATATTGCTTCAATATTATCCATATGAGAGAACGTGTGGGGTTATGAGAATGCCTAGCGAGGATTTTCGGCAGGGGCGGAAACTAAAGGAGGCTAAAGTGTGGTGGGAGGGTGGACGTTTTCGGGCCAATTTATTGCAAGGGTTTTTATAATGAGTTGCATATCTCCCGACAGGCGGCGCTCCATTGAAACAAGTTAGATCACTCCTCATAAAAAGGATACTTCCTTCTCGCGCTTCTCCTCTGACCCTCTGTTCCCCCCCCCCCTTTCCCGGCCAGGCAGCCGGTCGGCCTCATTAAACGGGCCCTGGGGACCCCCCTGCCTCTCTCGATATATCACCTCACCCCTTACGTTAATCACGTCACACAAGGTGCTCCCTCGTGAAATTAGATCGGGTGCCCCTCTCTTAAAAATTACTTAACGACCTTCTTCTAGAGTCCGGATGGACGCTTTTATTTCATCTCCTCCACCCCCACCACGCTCTTACTTGTGTTCACGGGAATAATATGGATAGTACTGGCTCCCCGCGCGCTTCGCCGGTAGTGAATTCACCTCGTCCTCGTCTATAAAGTCCTACCTATCCTATCCTAGAACAATGAGGGGGCCGGCCCTATTCGTCTTCAAAGTACTCCCAGTCTCTCTTCCACTTTTCAAATCAATCAGCAAATTCTTTTCCATCGGAATGGTTGTCAGATGCCTCAATGCACTCTCCTTTAACTCGTCAACGGACTACTTGGGAAGACTTGGCTTATGTTCCAGGGTCACAGCCGTAGACCCACCACTCATCTCCACTTATGACCTCTTTTAGGAAACCTAGGGCATCGTTTGCTGCTCGGAGCAAGTCACCTGTAATCAGGATTCTTTATAGCATGAAATCAAAGCCGTTATAGAAATAGCGAAGGCAGCCGAATTACGAGTGAGGACGAGTTTAAACGCTGCGTAGATATGTGATGCATTTGCAAGTGCAAAGAGTATGTCAGTTGCTAGTATATTTATTTGCATTTGCATGAAAAGAATCCTCACTTTTCCAATATGCCTAGTATTTATCTATTTATATAAAATGAACACCCTTTAATGCAACTTTAAATTTCATGACATGGTAAATGCACCTAAAACACGTCCTACATCCACTACAGGGTGAGTAAGGAAGGAGAGAAGAGGGGGATTACTATTGTAATCTCCTCTGCAAATGCACCATCTAAGGCGTGTGGCAGAAGGGGCTGGGCACAACTCATTAGAGTAAATATCGACTGATGTGTCTTAAATTATGTTTCCAATCATTGTCTTATCCATTAGCGCGCAAGACGGGGAGATGTTATCTTATACGGGGAGGGTCGATCATTTCACGGGGGTCGTCGATTAATGCATGGAGTACAAGAAAAGAACAATGAGAAAGACAGGCTAGAAACTCCAAAATTCCGAGAACAATTACATTTTGCGAATGAAAACATTGATGACAACAAACCAACACAATCAGACGATCTTTCAGGAGAATTAATAAAAAATTTCGTGGAAGAAATAGTAGTCAATGAAAATTATCGACAACTGCAACGAAAAATTTAGTACCTAATTGATTCTAATGACACCAACACAATTACGATTCCTAAAAATGGTAATATTAGAGACTATAGAAAATTACGGAACGACCTTCATGCAGTCTCATATGTCAAAAACAATATTAAGCATAAGAAAGAGTGGGAGATTACGAAAAAATCGGGCGACGGTTAATGTTACGTGTCATCTGTTTTATTCTGTGTTCTATTGTGCCGTCCAAAAATTATATTGCTCTCGTGAGTACTTCCGCATCATCTATATATATATATATATATATATATATATATATATATATATATATATATAAAACTCACTAAATAGTCACAGCAAACACAGAAACCAAAACACACAAAAGAGGGACTCACTAGTTCTCGAATTTTTGGTGGTGCAACCACCTTTCTCAAGAGGAATTAGGAACAGAACTTAGGAATTAGGTTCTGTTCCTAATTCCTCTTGAGAAAGGGGGTTGCACCACCGAAAATTCGAGAACTAGTGAGTCCCTCTTTTGTGTGTTTTGGTTTCTGTGTTTGCTGTGACTATTTAGTGAGTTTCATTGTGCACGTTCGTGGCTTTTCCGGGAAAGTGAATATATATATATATATATATATATATATATATATATATATATATATATATATGTATATATATATATATGTGTGTGTATATATATATATATATTTATTCAGGGTAGGAGGGCCAGTTCCTTTCCCTGTGCCGGTTATGGTTTCCCAGGAAGATCTGGTACCCGAAAAATCGACTAGCTTGGGTGGAGCTGCAGGTGCCCAGAGTGCCTCGCCCGGAAATCGAACTCGAAATATATGTAGGAATATTATTATTAGGCAATCTTCCGGTTAAGATAGGTTTTTGGATGGACACAACTATCAAATAAACATTTTGTAACTCCAAACAAAACCCAATCCAGCAACCTAAACTACATCAGGTCCCTCTTCATCTCTGTGTACTTCTTTCCTCCCTTCATCCCATCCAACATCCCTATCCTGTTCCTACCCTTTCCTCGCTTGCCCAACATTCTCCCCTCTATTACCTTCTTCAACATTCACTACCGCTCAATACGCCTTTCATCCATTTTTCCTGCCTCCATAGGATTTCTCTCAAAAAACCCCTCTCCTCACCCACCATCTCCAGTACTTCCTCGTTTGTTTTCCTTTCGGTCCATTTCACCTTCTCCATTCTTCTCCACACCCACATTTCAAAAGCCTCCAATCTACGTCTATCCTCCTGCTTCAGTGATGTAGGAATATATCTATGTATTTTTTTTCTATATATATTTCTACACACAAACATACACGCGTATACGAGTACTAACTTGCAGAAGCAAAGGAGAGGTAAATCTCCCCCCGTAATTTAAGCGAAATAAACACCGTTGGTCGAAAATCCAATGATAGATCCCCAAGTTTATTAACCCTTCATGCTCCTAAAAGAGCCGCAATAATGCTGGACAATGGACAGTGGGCTGTAAGTCAATCGGTGGGCAGTCTCGCGCCGAAATCCCTTAAAACAGCCGCTGGGAGGCCAATAAGGGCGCCGGCGGAAGCAAAAAAGGGGATGAAATCAACTCCCTTCCCATTCCTCCCTCCTCCTTCCCCCCCTCTTTTATCATGAGCAGGGAACACCTGTGTGCCGCAAATTGGATATAAGCGTGATTTAGAGAAGCGGGTATGCTATTTCATGACCGCATAAATGAATTCTTTTCATGAGTGTGCGTGCGTACGCGTGGCTGACCTCGGAGCGAGACGGCGCGGCGCTCCCACATGGCAGCCGTGCGTGTGTGCCTCCACCTCTTCGTCCCATTATCGTCGATTCCCGCATTTAAATCCAAATAGGAATATTATTAATAGTTATTGCGTTTAAGGGATGTTTTCGCGGTGAATATTGAGAACATTCGTTTGATAGCCATGTGGCGATTGTCCATATAGTTCTCAAATGAAATTAGAGTCCAATTAGCGGAGATATTTAGCGGAGATTTTCGTGCATCTCCTCACTATGCGAATTTCCGCAGGAGGGTCAAATTGGGATGAAATTGAATGCGGAGGCCGTGATATGCTGGTGTTCCGTAAATTATAAAAAAACACGAATTGGTTTTAAATGTGTGTATGCTCCAACATCGTATCGAACCTGGCCATAGATTGAGTGGTCAGCGAACAAACCATGCCCTCTTGGACAATCCCATTTGTTGCAAACCATATTATCCCAGAGTACGGACATCAGCAGTTCCAACTCCCGCTCAACGACACTCCAGTCACCCTTAAGCATTTGTCGCTCACAGTTTATGTTTCACCAGCGAACCAGACCCTCTTTCGTCACCAAACCGCTCTCTACTAACATCCCATGGGCACACTCTCTGACCCATGTGTAGTACGAATAAAATGTTGAAGGAATTGGAGTGGGACCATTCAAAGATCAGTCCTCGCTTTTAACTTTCTTAAATGAAACTTGAAACATCAGTTTGCCGAACACGCAGCACATTTTGAAAACCTTAATATCTTAAATGAGGTGCGACCAGACCTAAAAGACAAGAGATACATACGCGTACTTAAAGGAACGGGTTTGTACAAAATCTCGTTTGTCTCGAAAAATATCACCGGAGGAGACGGCCTCGACCCACAAAAACTGGGATGCCGTCTGTTTCATTCGTGTAACTGCGGCAAGCACTATACTGACGCCTTCACATATTTTCAAAGGTTTGGACATTTCTTTTTCATAGTCTCACGGAGATAATATCGGTTATAAACTTGTTCCATAAGCTAGAAATATTTTCTTAGGGATAATATATTTTATATTTGCGAGACCTCCCAGTTGAAGAATTATTTCTACGCGAGTTATATACATGTGATCATTTCAATCACGTTAATTGGTATTTTTTGTTTCTAACAGTATTTTTATTCACAGTATTTGACTTGATTATTCTTGTGCTGTGAACGTAATCGGGTAGGAATGAACGTCCTGCCGTGCATGCCTTGTCGGTTGCTTGCTCGGCATCAAGTAGATTTAAGTGAATGCCTTGAGTTAATTCATGAAACTACACCACGGGAATAATCATCAAAATCTGTCGGGGCCTATATTTTAATGTGTGACTGGCAATGTAAACATCCCTCGCCATAGACTAAAACACTGATGTGGAGGTATGACTGAGTTGTGTGTTATAATGAATGCAGGAAGTTTGTTGGGAGGAGAAGACGCAATTGCCCTTGGTAGGATCTATAATGACGGATAGATCGAAGAGTAGGAACCAGACGAAAGGTAGTCCGCGCAGTGTCGGTTCCTCACTGAGACGGCTGTAAAGGCGTCTGACCTCAGTGGGGCGTCCATTCATCTGCATTTACATAACACCCCGCAAGCCGCCGCAAGGGCGTGTGGCGGGGGGTGTTAGGTCACCACCCAAAAAAAGGAAAAAAGAAAAATCACATTCAAAACTAACACACACATGCAAACCCAAATCCACAGTAGTGCATACATTCATAGAAACATCCTATCATTTTACACGCATGCAAATACACATCTACCTCCCTTCACTCCACAAGCATGCAAGTACATATGCTTAATTATAACAAATAATTGCATCATAGGATGCAGCAAGAAATTTACCCAAGAACGTGCAAGGTAGATTTAAGTAAAAAGGGGTTTTTTCATGAATGTATACAATGTTTTTTTATGGCTTTAGTATGCGTTTATTTCTTAATTACGGATGGTGCCCTAACACCCCCCGTCACATGCCTTTGCGGCGGCTTGCGGGTATTGAGTAGATGAAACCTATTTCATAGTTTATGCTCTGTTCGCCACTTTCTTTGTTCCAAAATTTCAAAACTGCACATTTTTCTATATTAAGCATGAATCCCCACTTCTCGCACCAATCCGAAATTGTGTCTAAGTCTCTAGAGAGTAGCTCGCGATCTAGTTGGCTCCTTATTTCCCTGTATACCACCGTGTCGTCAGCAAATAACCTGAGATTGCTACTGACGTAGATGCTTAAGTCATTACTGTATAACGGAAAAGAAAATACTTGGTTATTCCACACAAATTTAATCACACGGGACCTAGGTTTCGACTTACCAAGTCATCATCAGGTAAAGAAACAGAAGACACGCACGGCTTTGAATAGTGGACAGAGAAGAGGAGAGGGGAGGTGTTGGTGAAGGCCGGAGGGGTAACTGGTGTGTTCTTTTTCGTGGTGGGCTCTTGAACACACAAAAAGAACTCAAAGCAATGCAATGATAGCTGAAAACATCGGTTTACGCTCTTACGCAAATTGTATCGAAAAACATTAGAAAAAATAGCAGTGGCATCAATTCTCAAACCAATCCCCAAAGTAGACTAAAGAGAGACGTTTCAGGCGTGATATGGTGGAATACCTTCCCCTCCCCTTTCTCCTCCCCCGCACCACAAGGTGCGGGGGAGGAGAAAGGGGAGGGGAAAATATTCCCCCGATCTTGTGGTGGTGGAAATTCGCCTTGCTACTTAGAAAAATCTAGCTTGCACGTTATTGGATAAATTTATTGCTACATCCTAAGGTACAATTATTTGTTAGAATTAAGCGTATGTACTTGCATGCTTGTGGAGTGAAGGGAGGTAGATGTGTATTTGCATGCGTGTTGAATTATGGGATGTTTCTATGAATGTATGCACTACTGTGGATTTGGGTTTTACATGTATGTGTTAGTTTTGAATGCGGTTTTTATTTTTTCCTTTTTTTTGGGTGGTGACCCAACAACCCCCACCACACGCCCTTGAGGCGTCTTGCGGGGTATTATGTATATTTAGATGAAAGACTACACGAACTGGTCCTCCAAACACCGCCAACGTTCCGGAAAATGTGACTTTCCCCCCATTTGCTCCTTTACTGGCTCTCAGATAAAGGTAAACTGCGCCTCGATCTCGGATTTCAGGGCAGCCACATCCTTTTTCAAGGAAAAAGGATGGGATTACTTTACCTATCAACTAGAGGAAGACAAAAAGACTTATCTAGTCATCCGGGGTTTAACCGTCGACAACCCGAAGGAGGAACTGGCTGCAAACTAACAAGAAGGGGCTCATCGCTGGGGGTTAGAACGTGAAGGAATGGCTTTCATAAATCCAGAGGTCCCACTTCTTCCTCTACCATCCTACCTGCTGCCACTCTTTCAAGTGTGCGAACGCAATTATAGAGATAAGACCAAGTTCCTAGCAACCACTGGGCTCCGTGGCTTCTCAGTGACAATCGAGCCATACGGTTCGTCTCCAGGGCCACCCCAATGTACAAGATGCCAGCGCTTCCGGCACACATACAAAACGTGTTGTCTGACTGCTAGGTGCGTCAGCTGCGGGTAGAGTCACCAAAACTCTGATTGCCTGCTCCACAAAGACCTGCTAGCCACGCGCCAATTTCTCCGGTGCTCACACTGCAAACTACAGGGGCTGCCCAAACTATGAATCATATACGGAGTGGCTCAGGACAGCCAGGTCAAACCGAGAACCCGCCCCGGCTCCCCCAGCGATGACTCCTCGCAACTTTCCGATGCTCCACTCGTCCTCACCCTCCATTACCTCTCAGCCTCCACCGTCCAGCACTCCATCACAACCATCAACACCGGCGAGCACAGCCGCAGACCTAAAGTCTAAACTTACTGCCCGGCTAGGTGGGCTCGTCCAACGGTTAATACAGCCTCCGCAAGGGAAATCAAAAATAGACGTCATTATTGAAGAAGTAACCAAAGCTGCCATCATGTTACTAAGTGATTGATATCGTCACACAAGCAATCACCATCATTCAATGGAACTTAAACAGCCTGTCAGTTAAACGGGAAGAGATAATAAATATAATTAACCAGAAAAAACCCTGCTCAATGAGGAAACCTGGCTCAAACCGGACAAGCGGTTCTATGTGCCAGGATATTCGCAGGCAAGGTCTGATAGGCTGGACAGACCACATGGCGGGGTTATGGTATTCTCCACAGCCTGCCACCAAATAAAAACCCTCACGGCTCCAAAAACAGTTCGACTCGAACTAGCGGGTACCCGTATCGCCACCAAACTGGGAAACCTTGACGTGTGGTTGGCATACCTTCCCCCTGCAAGCTATAGGATACCGTCGAAGTAGCAATCAACTCCCTTTTTACAGCTCACTGCGATGTTGGAGGAGACCTGAACTGTAAACACCAAGACTGGGCGTCCTTCGTTAACAACCCGGCGAGGAAAAAGCTGACTTGCCTTAAGGAGGCAAAAACCTAACTATCATAGCTCCTCCCACACCGACCTACCTGGCTCTGGGACGCTGCAGGGACGACTTGCTCGTCATAGTCCTCTACAAAGGGATCCCGAAGACAGTTTTCAAAGATCATCAGGCTGCTAATGCAACTCAAACCCCCTGAAAATCCATCCTTATATTGGTCAATAAGCCTGCTAAACACCATTGGGAAACTATTAGAGATGGCCATAAAAACCGCTTCAGCAGCAACATTGAGGAGCAAGACCTAATAATCCCGGAACAGACGGGATTTCGCCCAAGAACTGCAACATCCCACCAAATTTTACGGCTGACGGAGTACATTACAGGAGCCTTCAACAGAAGACAGGTTACACAGGCTGTATTTCTCGATATATATATATTACATATTTATACATGTACACGTACACCACTATCCTCTAGGTCAGGCCGGGTACTTATGAGACCACCCAGTTTGCGAGAAAGAATGATGAAGAAGGCCATCATTTAGAAATAATGAAATGTATTATCCGGTTCAAAAAGATTAAGTAGAAAGACGGTCCAGGAAATCAAAACTGGTAGTATTAACAGAAAATATACGAAAAGAGTAAAAGCAGTCTTTAGATAAATTTATGATCGAGAATTAGGAGGCGATTAATGTAAAGAAAAATGGGAGCGTATTAAAAAAGGGAAGGGGTATCGAAAGCCGCAAGTGAGACTGTGCGAGCAGTAAATAGGAATGGAACAGGGAAACCATGGAGTAGAGACGAGATGATTGTAGATTGAGAGGCGAGAGAGGGAAATGGAAGAATTTATAAACACGGATAAGTGGAAGGAGAGTCCGTATAAATGAGAAGCATGGAGAATTTAATAATAAACGAAGGCGAGTAATAAATAGAGGGAAAAAGCAACGAGAGGAAAATGCAATGAGAGGACGTGGAAAGTGTACAGAGGAAATGTGAAATTGGTCCGCTCTAGGGGTAGCTTAGCAACCTGTCAGGAAATAGTCCGTGGCAACGATCGAAGAGAAATAATTAATTGAAATAAGAAGAATGAAAACGTCAGGAAAAATACACAAAGAAAATTTATTGTAAATATATTAGGCCATCTAGTTTTGATATCAAGAAAATGGCGTAAATGGGTAGAGCTTAGGACCAGGCTTTACCGCACTGAGTTAGACATATATTTATTGAAGTTAAAATCAAAGAATGCCATATGGATGGACAAAAATTCCGCGAAACTATAAATAGATTGAGGATAAAGTGGGAGGAAATGGTTCTTTTGGACTAATTCGCCGCATTTATGTGGGAGGTATTTGGTCGGAAGGCTTCTTCAGATCAGTGTTAGTATTCCAGAAAAAAGGGAAAAGCAGCCACACGTATGTAAAGATCACAGAACAATAGTAATATAATATTTTTTTATTACTATTGTTGTATTACTATTAATATGATATATATATATATATATATATATATATATATATATACACACACACACACAGACACTCAACCCAGGTGGAGAGTGGGAACGACGGTGGATGGAGGCACTGGGTCTTCCCCTTGAGTGGTTAATTAGCCCCCTCGATGCGGTTGGTACCGAAGAAAGGCCTCGCTTTTAGCGGGGTGGTGATGTAGAAATCGACGTTGGAGAGGAAGGAGATGAAGTATATAAAATCGAATAATCAATTTCCCAGCGAGTTCGATTTTCAATATCGGGTAACCCTTTAGGGCCACTCTCGGCGACAGAGATTCTTAATGGCTTTGCATCGGCGCCTCGTGGCGGCGTGGCGTGAAATCAGAAACCATCATCCCCTTTCAAAGGGTTGTCCCGCCAATCATTTCTAGCCGCTCGGGAGGGAGGGAGTTTTCCCTCGGGTCATTGGGGGGGAGGGGTCAGCGAGAGAATTGGTTGCCCCTCCTCAGGGATCGCACTGCGCTTTCTGTCTACCCTTTAATCATTCATTTAAAATGGGGAAAGGTGCAACATTTCAAAACCGTGTCGTTAGAAAGTGGTAATATTTGTTTAGTACATTGGCCACTATGTTCCACGTGCTGTAAATACGATATAAATGATGATGAAAACCTCCACGACAAAATATTGGCCTTATATTATTTTTAGACAATTTTTTAAAATATTTATGTTTTATATATTCTAACTTATCAATCAATTATTTTTTTGATAAATACCATTTACAAACTATGTATATTTTTTACCAAGGAATGTTGTAATTCAGACTGATTTGCCGCGACATTATTTCCACATCCTTTCTTCATCCACAACTTTCCCTGGATGGTAGTCTCCGCTAAGAAATGAATCTAGTATGAGTGGGTTAGCCACCTTAGAACGAATAGGAAATATTCCCTAAAGCAGCAAGTACAAGTAATATCTCCTTAAGGACCATAAACTGAGCTACGCTATTGAATTAAAATTCAACACTTAGGTTTTAATACAAATTAATATATGATTAGTTAATAAAAATGGCGTATTTATTCTTATTGACATACCATTTGAGATTGTGAAGAAATAATTTTCTGAACTTCAATCTTTGCACCAAAAGCTGCTAGAGATTTTTGACAAAAACTTGATTTTAAAATCGCAAGCGTGCATAGAAACAATATTATTACCAGGAGGACTGAGATTGGTTCTTTTAATGTGATGGTTTTCAATGACAATATTGTTCTTTTATTGCTCGAGTATGGAGTAATTAGAAATTTTAAAACACCAAATTAATTAAAGTCTTTAGATTAAAAATGATCAGAAATAGGAAGACAATTTTAAGATCGATTTCTAGGATACAAATAAACATCAGTTTTATTTTATTTGCATCCGTAAGATTTGCCAAAATATTTTATTTAATTAACACACTCACCCTCAATAACCGCAAGCTATGAGTAAGCTCAAACTGCTGTCATTACTAAGCTTCACTCTATTTGTAGCATCACTAGCCCAAGGATGGGTTTTACTAAATGTATTTCATTACGTGATTTTCCTATATTCCATTTCTGATTTGTATCCAACATTCGACATCAGGTAAGACAGTGGCCGGTCACCGAAAATGTCAAAACTTTTATTGGATTATCTTTTCTTTTTTCTTGAATTCCTTTCATTTAACCCATTTTTTACGAATTAACACGCAATATTACTTTGTAGAATCAGTGAGTTTTATTTATTCGTGGTGATATGAATTAGCAAGGGAAATATGATTTACACGATGATAAAATATGTGTGCGGAGGAGCATCTCCCATTATCATAATTTGAAAGTTCATAACATTACCGTGAGATGCTAAATGTATAGTTACGAATGAAGCTTAAATTCAGCTCAAGGTTTCATCGCTTTTTCAACAAGGTGTCGTTTTGCGTCACAACTAAATGATGCCGTTTTTTATCAAATTCAAATATTGGTGTCACAAAGTTTAACACGAGCCCTGTGAAGCAAAACTAATGGTGTTATTACTTCAATCATACATAATTAACAAATAACATTTTTATTTTTGAATGAAAGCTAAACTAAAAATTATGCTAGTAAACAATGTCCTATGATACATATTTTAAAGTAACATTTGGAATGGCGATGGTGAAATTCTAATTAAAAATTATTTAACAATAATATGTGTAAGGAGATTTGCGTTTAGAAACAACAGCCCCGAACGAAAACGACACTGGCCGCCTCTTGGGTTATCCTTACCTCTTCAACGAGGGACTCCACAGGGATAGTTTAGACATGTATAAAAGCACCTGTATCACATTAGATGGTAGATGGTGGTGAGGTGGGGAACTAACGGTTAGGCACGAGGAATGAACGCGGGGAGAAAGCGATTGAATTCTGCAAGAGACAGGGGTTAGTCATCACCAACACATGGTTTAGACATCACAAAAGGCGTAGGTATAGATGGAAAATGCCAGGTGATTCAGAAAGGTATCAGTTAGATTATATTATGGTTAGGCACAGGTTTAGGAACAGTGTGATAAATTCGCACAGTTCCCAGGAGCGGATGCGGACTCTGACCACAATTTAGTTGTTATGAAATGTAACGTCCGTTTCAAGAAGATAAGGCAAGGGCGGCGGGTTAGGAAATGGAACGTAGAAGCATTAAATGGATTAACGAGGAAGGAGTATCAGCAGGCTGTAGAGAAAATGATGGATGATGGTAAAGAACTGAGTACTATCGAAGAAAAATGGGAATGTATCAAGAAAGGGATATTGGAAGCCGCTAAAGACACTATAGGAACCATTAACGGGAAAAGGATAAGGAAACCATGGGTAACGGATGAGATGATTGCGAAGATGGATGAGAGAAGAAGATGGAAGAATGTAAACACAGAGTTAGGCAAAATGAAGCACAAAGAGTTAAGCAATAAATTGAGAAGGGTCACAAATAAAGCAAAAGAAGAATGGTGGTAAACGCAATGCGAGGATATGGAAAGTCTAAAGAAGAAGTGTGTAATTGGTGCTCTATACAGCAAGATTAAGTTATTATCGGGAAGTAAGAAGGCAAGATCTGTGCTAACAGTTAAAGATAAGTGGGGTAAGATAATAGTTGAACCAGGAAAAATCCAAGAGAGATGGAAGGAATATATAGAAACACTGTATGGTAAAGAACTTAGGCCGACAAGGTTAGACATAGAAAAGGAACATGACGTAGAAGAAGATAGCTTAGGTCCAGGCATACTCGACGATGAAATAGAAAGGGCATTAAAGGAGATGAAAGCAAATAAGGCTGTGGGGGTGGACAATATTCCTGTAGAAATGTTGAAATGGTTAGGAAAAGGTGGGAAGAAGGCCATATATGGACTGATTCGTAGTATCTATGAGGAAGGAATCTGGCCGGAAGATTTTGTGAGATCGGTGTTAGTTCCTATTCCAAAAAAGGCAAAGGCTTCCTCATGTGAGGATTACAGAACAATAAGTTTGATATCCCACGCAGCAAAAGTTATTCGCAGGATCATCAACAAAAGGATAGAGAGTAAGGCAAATGATTACTTAGGGGATGATCAGTTTGGGTTTAGGAAAGGAAGAGGTACGCGTGATGCCATTACAGTAATGAGATCACTAATTGAGAGGAATATAGAATACAATCAGGACGTTTTTGTCTGTTTTGTAGATTTCGAAAAAGCGTTTGATAGAGTGAATTGGGAAAAATTAATGCGTGTATTGCAGAAAATAGGAATGGATTGGAGGGACAGGAGACTGATCCGCAACCTGTACATGTCTCAGACTGCCCAGGTGCGAGTGGGGAACGGAGAGTCCGGATGGGCAGTGTTAGGAAGAGGTGTAAGGCAGGGTTGCCCATTGTCACCGGTGCTGTTCAATGTATATGTGGAGGAAATGATTAAAGAGGCATGGGAGGAACTGGAGGTAGGAATGAAAGTCGGAGGGGAATTCGTAAAATCGGTTAGGTTTGCTGATGACCAAGCATTAGTGGTTCAGTCGGCCAAGGGATTGCAAGCATTGCTGAGTGAATTTAAGGTTCAGTGCGATAAATATGGGATGAGAATCAACATTAATAAAACAAAGGTTATGCCATTTTCCAGAAAGAAAAAGGCTAAACTAAATATTAAAATAGGAGGGAATAAAATAGATCAGGTAGATCAATTTACATATCTCGGAAGTGTTTTGGACCAATACGGTCAAAGTGGTAGGGACGTAAGGAGAAGAATGGCGCTAGGCAAGGAGGTTTTCTCAAGGAGGAGGGAGTTGATGACGGGGACGTTAAGTAGGGATGTTAAGACAAGACTCGTAAAAACTCTGATACGGCGCGGAAACGTGGTCACTGAAGCAGGAGGATACACCTATATTGGAGGCTTTTGAAATGTGGGTGTGGAGAAGAATGGAATAGGTGAAAAAGACCGAAAGGAAAACAAATGAGGAAGTACTAGAAATGGTGGGGGAGGAGAGGGGTTTGTTGACAGAAATCCTATGGGGCAGGAAAAATGGATGTAAGGCGTATTGAGCGGTAGTGGAATGTTGAAGAGGGTAATAGAGGGGAGAATGTTGGGCAAGCGAGGTAAGGGCAGGAACAGGATAGGGATGTTGGACGGGATAAATGGAAGAAAGAAGTACACCGAGATGAAGAGGGACCTCATATAGATTAGTTTGATTGGTGGGGAGCCACAAAATGTTTATTGGATAGTTGTGTCCATCCAAAAACCTACCTAAAACGGTAGATTACCTAATAATAATAATATCATGTGAGGATTACAGAACATTAAGTTTGATATCCCACGCAGCTAATGTTATTCTAAGGATCATCAACAAAAGGATAGAGAGTAAGGAAATGATTGCTTAGGGGATGATCAGTTTGGGTTTAGGAAAGGAAGGGGTACGTGTGATGCCATTGCAGTAATGAGATCACTAATCGAGAGGAATATGGAATACAATCAGGACGCATTTGCCTGTTTCTTAGATTTCGAAAAAGCGTTTGATGGAGTGAATTGGGACAAATTAATGCTTGTATTGCAGAAAATAGGAATGGATTGGAGGGACAGGAGACTGATCCGCAACCTGTACATGTCTCAGACTGCTCAGGTGCGAGTGGGGAACGGAGAGTCCGGATGGGCAGTGTTAGGAAGAGGTGTAAGGCAGGGTTGCCCATTGTCACCGGTACTGTTCAACGTATATGTAGAGGAAATGATTAAAGAGGCATGAGAAGAACTGGAGGTAGGAATGAAAGTCGGAGGGGAATTCGTATAATCTGTTTGGTTCGCTGATGACCACGCATTAGTTGCTCAGTCACCCAAGGGGTTGCAAGCATTGTTGAGTGAATTGGAGGTTCAGTGCGATAAATATGGGATGATAATCAATATTGTGTTGTGTCAATCCAAAAACCTACCTTAACCGGTAGATTACCAAATAAATAATAAATCACATTAACAAGATGTGATGCAGAAGCTTATGAGAGCATTCGTTCCACTCACTAATGCATTGGGATTGCTAATGGGATTGGGAATGATTGGGAATAGGAATGATTGGGGGGATTGGGAATGAGGGGGGCGTGTATTTAGAGGGCTATCAGGGGTGGAGGGAATAGAAGAGGGCGAGGAAGGGGAGGCCAGGGGAATGCCACAATGGAAGAGAAACAACCCCAAGAGGAGGGGTGGATTTGGAGAAAGCAGATGGGGGAGGCGTTGGGAAGGTTCCGGGGGGAGTGTGGCGGCCCTCCAAGTTACCTGAGGGGAAGAGAAGGGTAATGGATCGACTGGGATGCGGGAAGATCTTGGGCTGATGCTTGGCCCGCACATGCTTGACCTCTCCCTTGGTCCTCTAGGGGGGGAGACAGAGGGGAGGGGTACAGGGAGACGGGGGGGGGGCTTCCGGAGTGATTTTTTTTGAGGAATCAAGTTTGATGAAAAGGAGTGGTATTCGGGTGTATATGTATTAGGTTTCCTGTTTTACGTCCTTCATAATTTGCCCTATATGCTAGCCTCCTGGCCTTCCTCGCGGGATCTTCCCTTCTATTTTTCCTTCTATTATATTCCTAACCAATCTATTGTGTGTCCAATCCATCTATTTCTTCTTTGCCGTAGAGTTCTCCAAATGTTTCTATCTCCTGCTGTCCTTCTATATACTTCCTCGTTCCTCACTTTTTCTGTCCATTTAATCTTCAGCATTCTCCTCCAGAATCATGTTTCAAATGCTTCTATTCTTTGTTTGTTCACTTTTCCAATATTCAATGTCACCAATCCGTAGAGAGCCATTCTACACACGAACGTTTTGACGAACTGCTTCCTTATTTTCAATCTTCTGTTCTGTGAACATAGTAGTTGCCCCTTCTCAATGAACGCCTTCTTCACTTGGGCTATTTATCGCTTGATGTCGATCGAGGTTCTTCCATTCCATTCTACATTGCTGCGCAGGCATATGAAGGATTTCACTTGCTATAGTTTGACACCTCGAAATGTGATACCTGCACTCAGATTCTCTGTTTCACAAACGAAGGTGTTCGTTTTCTTCCTCTTGATACTCATATAATATTTTCGAAATACTTGGTCGTAGTATTTTTCCGAAATATTCGCCCACACATTCTTCTGCTTCAGTGACCACGTTTCCGCGCCGTACATAGCTACGCTCCATATCAGAGTTGTTACGAGTCTTGTCTTAACCTCCCTACTCATCGTCCCCGTCATCAACTCCCTCCTCCTTGAGAAAGCCTCCTTGCCTAGCGCCATTCTTCTCCTTACGTCCCTACCACTTTGACCGTTCTACCTGCTCTATTGTTCCCCTCCTATTTTAATATTTAGCTTAGCCTTTTTCTTTCTGGAAAATCGTATAACTTTTGTTTTATTAATATTGATTCTCATCCCAGATTTATCGCACTGAACCTCCAACTCACTCAACAATGCTTGCAACCCCTTGGCTGACTGAGCAACTAATGCTTGGTCATCAGCAAACTTAACCGATTTTACGAATTCCCCTCCGACTTTCATTCCTACCTCCAGTTCTTCCCATGCCTCTTTAATCATTTCCTCCACATATACGTTGAAAAGTACCGGTGACAATGGGCAACCCTGCCTTACCCCTCTTCCTAACACTGTCCATCCGGACTCTCCGTTCCCCACTCGCACCTGGGCAGTCTGAGATATGTACAGGTTGCGGATCAGTCTCCTGTCCCTCCAATCCATTCCTATTTTCTGAAATACACGCATTAGTATTCCCTAATTCACTCTATCAAACGCTTTTTTGAAATCTACGAAACAGGCAAATGCGTCCTGATTGTATTCTATATTCCTCTCGATTAGTGATCTCATTACTGCAATGGCATCGCGCGTACCTCTTCCCTTCCTGAACCCAAACTGATCATCCCCTACGTAATTATTTGCCTTACTCTCTATCCTTTCGTTGATGATCCTGAGAATAACTTTAGCTGCGTGGGATATCAAACTTATTTTTCTGTAATCCTCACATGATATAGCCTTTGCCTTTTTTGGAATAGGAACTAACACCGATCTCACAAAATCTTCCGGCCAGATTCCTTCTTAATAGATACTACGAATCAGTCCATATAGGGCCTTCTTCCCGCATTTTCCTAAACATTATATATATACGGAAGTATTAAATAAAAAACTTAGGAAGTTAACTTAAAAAGGAACACTCACACGTTATATCTTGATAATTTCGAATTTATCAAGATACTATATATATATATATATATATATATATATATATATATATATATATATATGTGTGTGTGTGTCCAAGCACCAACAATTAATTAACTTGGACTCTCATGGAGGACCCTGTGGAAAATGCAAGAGCTGAGTCTTACTTGTTTAGTGCAGCAGAGTCACCAGCAACCTCTTTCTGTGTGAATGTTCCTTTTATGTGTTCTCATGTTGTGTGTTGCTGTCTAAGTAATAATATATATATGTGTGTGTGTGTGTGCGTGCGTGTGTGTGTGTGTGTTGGAAAGTAACTGACCCCCCTAAACCGACCTTCGGATTGATTACTGTATTTATGGTTATATATATACATTATATTATACATATATATATATACATATATATATATATATTATATTATAGCGGGTCGCGGTGGTCTAGCGGGTTGAGCGTTGGACTGCTGACCAGACGGTCCCGGGTTCGATTCCCGCAATTCTTCTCCTTACGTCCCTACCACTTTGACCGTATTGGTCCAAAACACTTCCGAGATATGTAAATTGTTCTACCTGCTCTATTTTTTCTTCTCATGCCTCTTTAATCATTTCCTCCACATATACGTTGAACAGCATCGGTGACAATGGGCAACCCTGCCTTACACCTCTTCCTACACCCTGCATATAAAAAAAAATATATATATATACAGGTATACACATATATACTTTTTCCGATTACCCTTCCAAGAGATGGCGTTAGGGAGCTGTTACACCCACCAAAGGAGAAATAGACATCACACAAACAAGAGGAAAGCACAGTAGAGGTCAGCACCCATACAACATCATAGAGGATAGGAACCTTGCGTTTCATGGCACGCATAGCCAGAGGAAGAGACGAGCCCTCATATATATTTCTTTGTGAATGAATATGTATTCGCCGTATGGCGGAAAATAGCGGAAAATATTTAAGGTACATATTTTTGCGGTTCAACGGTCCTGTTCCCTTCGTCTAAGGGGCAGGATCGTCAGTTGGTGTGATGCAGGGACCCTCGAATACACGCAAGCACACACAGATGCTCATCCCTCCGTTTCTCAAGTGGAACCCTTTTCCCCGACATGTTTCTCCGCTAGATGCCTCCTCCGTCGCACTCTATCCTGTGAGCATTTCCTTTCATTTCTGTCTGCAACGTCTGCCATTTCTCATCTCATCAAGCGTCTCAATTCCTCTTCTCTCCGTTCTTCTCTTTTCTGCCCTCCACGACTCTTCTCAGTGAGCATTTTCGACGTGTTGCATATAGAATATGCCACAGTCAAGATGACTCCCTCCTTTTCGTTTCACTCATCAACTTTCCTCTCCCTTTTCTTGCTCTCGTCAATACTTCCCTCTCTCAGTCCATCTGCTTTCTCAAACCCTCTTTTCCATGACCTTGTTTCCATTTCTTTCTCGCACTTCTTACTTTTTTCTTTAACCCTTCATGTTTAGTTGTCCTGGACTCGATACCAAACATTCAGAAAATCTCTTTCTTATTTCTGATGAAATTCCACCTACCCTCAAATGTCCTTTCGCCTTTAAAACAACCTTTCTTTCCCATAAATATCCTCTTGTTCAATCTCTCAGCCCATGCGGTGACCTGCGGAGATACGATTGCGATAATGCTCGACTTAATCGATTAGATTTTTTTTCATTTGATTGCCGAAAATCTAAGATAGGAATAAGATGGACAGGAAGGACAGAATTAAAAGAGAAAAGCAGTATGCGGAATTGAAGAGGGACTTGGTAAAGTGTCCGAGTTCAGGTTGTATCTTTGATTTGGAAAAATCGCCTAATCCCCCAAATCTCAGTCCGCAATAATTCTTAGGAGCCAGTCTAATAAGTCGTCCCTCGCTTATACGTCCAGAATGTATTTGGCGAAACAGTAACACACCACACCGCGGATTCTTTCGGGAAGAATTAAGAAAACTTTGGTAGTTTTTTCGATATGGCAACAACTGCGCCTATTTGTTCGTTCATTTTAACGCAGAAGGATGTAAGAAGCGTTTGTAAAGGGTGCTTGATGACCATTATCATTTTCTGGTACTATTTGAAGTATCTCCAACCTTTGCTCATCCCAATAATAATCAATACTTTTACCGATTGTCGCTTATCACGCTTTGGCGAACAAATATTTCACTAGCCTGAAGTCCGCTAAATTTGTTCAAAACTGCCACGTGGAGTGAGCGAACGCGATGCATTTCGTTGGAGTAAAATAGATTGGGCGCCTGAAGGAATTCGTGAATAAAGGCCGTAAGATTACGAAATCCTTAGAAAGGTGCAGAGAACCGTGTATCGCTTGCGACACAAAAGAGAGATAGCCATGTCCCCTCCCCCTACCATATCCTGTCGGTAGAATCGACCACCGGGAAGAGATAAGAGAGACAGACGCCGCCACAGACAGATTCAATTACTCGTTCTTTCCTCGCAAAAAGACTCGAGTCACAACTGCATCGAAACCAAAACCCCACATATTTTGCAATTAAAGCGTAAAATAAAATGGTTTTGTTGATTCATTATTGCATGATACATATGAATGGGCACTCAAATATGTGAAGACGACTAGTTGGCACCAAGCCGCCGTTTAGAACCCCTAGTCCAGATTAATAAGTACAATAATAGGAAACAGCTTTTTGTGAATACGTCACGTAAATGTGAAGTCTGAATTTATTGAAATGATTGTCTCATTGAAAGGTTTACGACTGGCATCAATAGGAATCACATTATTGAGAATCATTTAGTCTTTCGGCACATGATATTGAGGATTATAAACCGCTGCGGACTTTGGCATTTTGGTTTTAAACGAGGATTTTGAATTTAATCCCAATTATTTCTGTGCAAACATTTCTCTTCGACGACTTTCGTTAGCATTTTGATGCACGTTTTCGATCGTTTAATTGTGACGATTTTTATCATTGGAAAAACTAAAAAAACGGTTTAAAATCCAGAATCAAATGCATGAATAAATCCGAGGCTAAAAAACAAAATCAATTGCTACTTTAGCTTCGTATCCACGAAAAGATTTTTTTCCAAAGGATAGGTTTTGGGGAAATACGTCCGTTTTTCTTTATGGATCATAGGGCGAGGAAACCATTTAAATGCTCGCGAGGAGCAAATTTTGGAAGTGGTTACACGTGCGAAACATTTTCAATCGCTGGCAATTAAAAAAAATAACGAAGATAAAAAAGCTCCCCTTCCTCCCTCTAGGCGATTAACCTCGAAATTTAATTCAGTCATTCGATTTTTCGGCTCTCGATCCAATCGCCGGAGGGATTGGTTCTCATTCCCTCAGGGATTAGAGGGGGGCGCTTCCCCCCTTTCATTTGTTATCGTTACTGGCTATTTAAGAGTAAAGAACTCTTGAGTTTGGCGGCACACGACCACTGCGCTCCTTCCCCTTATCGTCCTTGCACAGAGCGGCGTCGTAAGTAAAATAAAGTCTTTCCATGGCAGGCGGTGGTGTGGAGTGAACTCTTGCGATAGCAGAATTAATTTGAAATGCTTGGGAAATTAGGGTTTTCCTCGCTTCATAAACATTTGCAAAAGTAAAATGCATTACTATAACTCATATGCAATTTCATTTTTTGCGAAACCATCTCGTCAAGTCTTCAAAAGAATATTTTCATTGAATTGAAATAGAGACAGTAAATTTTACGTCAGAATGAGACATTAAAGATTTAAAGGTGTTTGCTTGAATCAAATCTCTTGAAGCAAATTAAATCATCACATATGATAAAAACTTGGCTTTCCCGGTAAACTTCAAAACATTATCTACACGAGGAATGTCATACCACCCGTGCAACATCTGGTATAATTACCCAATTATTTTGCGAAGTTCACATAGCGCTTGATAATGGAGGAACACTATCACGGGGTCCAGCATGGTCAGAAGGGTTTGGTAATTCAGGCAAGGTGACCTCGGTGGAATTATTCTGACCAAAAATTATGATAGCAGATTAGACCACCGGGATAAAATTAGATAGAGATAGACGCCTTAATTCATTCCGGGAAAAGTATTCCTTCTCTCCGCGCAGGATATAAATTTGTTGAAAAATCGCTCCGAAGTAGACTAAATATCTCTTCTAAAAAAAGAATTACAAATATTTAGATAAACTACATGATGTAGATAGGTAATTATATATCCATCTGTACGTGCATTTCCGTGGCTAAATATACACGAATTTATGTGTAATTTCACATTTATACGTGAATGGCTAGTGGACCATCACCCCCTGCCACACATTCTCACGGTGAATTGCGGGATGGTGTGTAGATCATGTAAAATTCTCGAAATAAGAGTGGGTTGAAGCGCTGTGATAGTCTCGTTGCTACGCATTCCTTCAGTCGGCTATTAAGGATGAACAACTCCCGGAATTCAACTTCCCTCTTTATTAGCAATACGAGCTCGTACAATGCCCTAAATCTTGCATGACTCATTCCATCAAATTTTGCCACTTGAATTACGCATTGATTGAATAGAATTAACATCTATTGCTTATACTTTTACGGTCTGCGGACCTCTTTTGTCGGGAAAACGAGTATGATGTTAATTTGTCCTCATTAGGCACTGGTATCCACTTAACGAGAACCAGAAGGCCAAAAATCTCGAAAATATGAAACTTATCCTAAGTATTCTGACTTTAAATCCTTCTGAAAATTGATGTCATCGGTATCATTGCATCAGTTCATTAAGTTAGGTATAAAACCTCACGAACCTAATCTTGTTTTGTTTGACGGTAAGGAGAATATTTGAATAAATCGTTTGAACCAAAGTAATTGTTTTCTGTTAGGAAAATAGCATATTTGTGACATCAGAGAAATCCGAATACTCTTTTAAGTATGGAGAGGATGTGTTTGTGGGAAACCCAGAGAAGGTGGTTAGAGGAAGTATTCAGAAATAGTGAGGGATTTTTAAGGTCATTGAAAAGGGAAAATGATAGGCAATCAGGATAGAACAAAGAAGAGAATATGACGATATTTTGAGACAGTAAGAAGAAACTACTAAGAAATATAGAAGAATGTACCGAAGGGTGAAACACGTGGATGTTATCCAGACACGAAAAAGGTAATAATCGTTCGTAGCCACTCAAAGCATACCTTTTACAGGTGGAATAACGTAACTAAAATGATCCATTTCGTATTAAGCTACTAGTAACATGTTTAACTAATTATTTTTCAATGTGAAGTCAGCATTGAGTAGCACCTAATAGTACCTATAGTAATAAGTAGTACCTAAGTACCTAAGAATGTGTGAAAAATTGTGCAGTTACGAAAGAAAAAGCGGTTTTGATTAACAAGGTTAGATTTTGGAATGGAAGAATGAAAAATTCCCAAAGGTGCCAATTCGATGAATCTAATGCATAGAAGTGTTTAATTTTTAGAAGTGTCCCTTTTATGTGCTCCATACTTTTGCGCCGTAAAAGGGTACCTTCCTCCACGTTCACTGAGCAGCTTGGCAGGGTGCGCATTATTTGGAGGTCGAGTCTCTTCTCTGCTTCGCGGCATCACATTTGCCGAGAGAATCACTGCTCGATTAAGGAAAGACTTAATTGACCAAGCCCGAAGAGAAAACTCTTATTCGAAAGCTCTTCTTCCGAGGGCATCGCGAAGCAGAGCGAATGGCTTCGAGTGCATCACGTCAGCCACGACATCCGTCGATGTCCATCTCTGCCAATCTCGGGAAAGAATAAAGAATAGTTACTGACAAACGTAGGCTCACCAAATTAAATAAGAGGCTGAAAGCGTTTCTCTCTATGAGCGTTATTAAGTTTCATGCAGACATATTACTCTCCTTCGACTTCACGTCTTATGAATTGAAATACAAGAGGCATGATGTGGCCAGCACATTTTATTCTTCATGAATATCAATCATTAGGAACATAACTCAGTTCTGTTTCTGATGAATGATGTTCTGTTCCTAATGAACTGAGTTTTGTTCCAAATTCCTCATGAGAAAAGTTGTTGCACCACCGAAAATTCGAGACCAATGATTCCCTCTTTTATGTGTTTCAGTTTCTGCGTTTGTGTCGACTAGTTAGTCCATTTACATTATTGTGCACGGTCGTAAGATTTGCAAGAAAGTAACTTTATATATTTATATATATATATTATTATTATTATTCGGTAATCTACCAGTTAAGGTAGGTTTTTGGATGGACACAACTATCAAATAAACATTTTGTGACTCCCCACCTAGCAAACTAATCTATATCAGGTCCCTCTTCATCTCGGTGTACTTCTTTCCTCCCTTCATCCCGTCCAACATCCCTATCCTGCTCCTACCCTTACGTCCCTTGCCAACTTCTCCCCTCTATTACCCTCTTTAAAATTCCACTACCGCACAATACGCCTTTCATCCATTTTTCCTGCCCCATAGGATTTCTCTCAACAAACCCCTCTCCTCCCCCACCATTTCTAGTACTTCCTCATTTGTTTTCCTTTCGGTCCATTTCACCTTCTCCATTCTTCTCCAGACCCACATTTCAAAAGCCTCCAATCTACGTCTATCATGCTACTTCAGTGACCACTTTTCCGCGCCGTACATAGCTACGCTCCATATCAAAGTTTTGATGAGCCTTTTCTTAAAATCCTTACTAACGTCCCCGTCATCAACTCCCCCCTCCTGCTGTATCTATATAGTGTATAGGTGTATCCTCCTGCTTCAGTGACCACGTTTCCGCGCCGTATCAGAGTTTTTACGAGTCTTGTCTTAACATCCCTACTCAACGTCCCCGTCATCAACTCCCTCCTCCTTGAGAAAGCCACCTTGCCTAGCGCCATTCTTCTCCTTACGTCCCTACCACTTTGACCGTATTGGTCCAAAACACTTCCGAGATGTGTAAACTGTTCTACCTGCTCTATTTTTTCCCCGCCTATTTTAATATTTAGCTAAGCCTTGTTCTTTCTAGAAAATCGCATAACCATTGTTTTATTAATATTGATTATCATCCCATATTTATCGCACTGAACCTCCAATTCACTCAACAATGCTTGCAACCCCTTGGGTGACTGAGCAACTAATGCTTGGTCATCAGCAAACCTAACCGATTTTACGAATTCCCCTCCGACTTCCATTCCTACCTCCAGTTCTTCCCATGCCTCTTTAATCATTTCCTCTACATATACGTTGAACAGCACCGGTGACAATGGGCAACCCTGCCTTACACCTCTTCCTAACGCTGCCCATCCGGACTCTCCGTTCCCCACTCGCACCTGGGCATGTACAGGTTGCGGATCAGTCTCCTGTCCCTCCAATCCATTCCTATTTTCTGCAATACACGCATTAATTTTTCCCAATTCACTCTATCAAACGCTTTTTCGAAATCTACAAAACAGGCAAAAACGTCCTGATTGTATTCTTTATTCCTCTCGACTAGTGATCTCATTACTGCAATGGCATCACGCGTACCTCTTCCTTTCCTGAACCCAAACTGATCATCCCCAAATAATCATGTGCCTTACTCTCTATCCTTTTGTTGATGATCCAGAGAATAACTTTTGCTGCGTGGGATATCAAACTTATTGTTCTGTAATCCTCACATGATATAGCGTTTGCCTTTTTTGGAATAGGAACTAACACCAATCTCACAAAATCTTCCGGCCAGATTCCTTCTTAATAGATACTACGAATCAGTCCATATAGGGCCTTCTTCCCGCATTTTCCTAAGCATTTCAACAGTTCTACAGGAATATTGTCCACCCCCACGGCCTTACTTGCTTTCATCTCCTTTAATGCCCTTTCTACTACCTTGTTCAAAAAGTTCCCGGGATTTATTCAGAAAATTAAAAATACAAGTTTATTCATCTAAATCTATATTGTCCTTCAAAGTAATCCCCATCGACTGCAACACACTTATGCCAGCGCTTGATCCAATCCTCGAAACATTTTTATATTCGGTTTTCGGTATGTCCATCAGTGCTTCCTGCGATTTTTCCATTACTTTCTCTCGGCTGCTAAAACGCGTTCCCCGTAATGGTTTTTTAACTCGATTGAACAGAAGGAAGTCACAGGGAGCCAAATCAGGTGAATTCGGTGGCTGTTGGATGGTATTTTTTGCATTTTTTGTCAAAAAATTACGAATAATGATAGCACTGTGCGACGGTGCGTTAACATGGTGCAAAATCCACGAGTTTTCTGCCCACATTTCTGGTCTCTTTCGGCGAATTGCTTCACGCAAACGTCTCATAATGCCCAAATAATACTCTTTGTTTAATGTCTGGCCTTCTGGCAAAAATTCATGATGCACTACACCGTTGTAATCCATGAAAACCGTCAGCATTGCCTTCTTTTTTGACTGAAAACGACGTGGTTTTTTTGGTCTCGGCTCATTTGGTGAACGCCATTCACTTGCTTGATGTCTGGATTGCGTGTCGTACTCATAAACCCACGTCTCGTCTCCAGTAATGATCCTTTTGATGAATGTGGGATCGGATTCAGCCTCGCAAATCATGTCTTTTGCGACGTCAACACGGTCTCTTTTTTGCATGAAATTGAGGTCTTTTGGCACGAACTTTGTTGCTACACGACGGAAACCCAAATCATTAACCACAATGTCTCGAACGGATCCATAGGCAATGTTCAAGTCCTCCGCTATTTCTCTGATGGTTAATTTGCGGTTATTGACCAACATTTCTTTTACTTTATCAATTTTTTCACCGACTTTCGATGTCGATGGTCTGCCACTGCGTTCATCATCTTCGATTGACTCACGACCACTTCTGAACCGCTCGTGCCACTGGTAAACGACCGTTTTTTTTAGAGAATCGTTGCCGAAACACTTTTCCAACATTTCCAACGTCCGTGCGCCGGTAAATCCGTTTTTTACGCAAAATTTAATACAAGTTCGTTGTTGTAAATTTAAATCCATTTCTGCAATTGTAAAAAATCGCCAACACACACAGAAATAGATGTACTCTTGGCTACGTAACTTTTGCAAATGTCAAGTTATGACACTAAGATTTAAAGGGAATATCAACAACAGATGTACCAATTTAACAAAAAAACAGAACTCAAATCGGAACGATGGGAGGTGTGGCCCTCCGGGTTATGGTCTCCGGGTATGGCGCTCCTGGTGGTTATTCCGGGAACTTTTTGATCAAGGTAGTATTTCATCGTCGAGTATGCTTGGACCTAAGCTATCTTCTTCTACGTCATGTTCCTTTTCTATGTCTAACCTTGTCGGCCTAAGTTCTTTACCATACAGTGTTTCTATATATTCCGTCCATCTTTCTTGGATTTCTCCTGGTTTATCTTACCCCACTTATCTTTAACTGTTAGCACAGATCTTGCCTTCTTACTTCCCGATAATAACTTAACCTTGCTGTATAGAGCACCAATTTCACACTTCTTCTTTAGACTTTCCATATCCTCGCATTCCGTTTACCACCATTCTTCTTTTGCTTTATTTGTGGGCCTTCTCAATTTATTGCTTAACTCTTTGTACTTCATTTTGCCTAACTCTGTGTTTATATTCTTCCATCTTCTTCTCTTATCCATCTTTGCAATCATCTCATCCGTTACCCATGGTTTCCTTATCCTTTTCCCGTTAACGGTTCCTATAGTGTCTTTAGCGGCTCCAATATCCCTTTCTTGATACATTCCCATTTTTCTTCGATAGTACTCAGTTCTTTACCATCATCCATCATTTTCTCTACAGCCTGCTGATACTCCTTCCTCGTTAATCCATTTAATGCTTCTACGTTCCATTTCCTAACCCGCCGCCCTTGCCTTATCTTCTTGAAACGGACGTTACATTTCATAACAACTAAATTCTGGTCAGAGTCCGCATCCGCTCCTGGGAACTGTGCGAATTTATCACACTGTTCCTAAACCTGTGCCTAACCATAATATAATCTAACTGATACCTTTCTGAGTCACCTGGCATTTTCCATGTATACCTATGCCTTTTGTGATGTCTAAACCATGTGTTGGTGATGACTAACCCCTTTCTCCTGCAGAATTCAATTGCTTTCTCCCCGCGTTCATTCCTCGTGCCTAACCCATAGTCCCCCACCTCACCACCATCTCTTCCTTCGCCTACCGTTGCATTCCAATCCCCCATCACAATCAAATGTTTCCCTGCAGGAACACACGCGATGATATCCTCTAACTCATCATACCGTATCGACTTCTTCCTCCTTGTGGTTGCTCGGTGGCATGTATACCTGAACAATGACCAAGTTCGTCGGCTCTGCTTTAATCTCTACGAGTAAAATTCTATCTGTCGCTTGCTCTATGTTGACTACGCTTCTTCCTACCCCTTTATTTAAAATTACGGCAACCCCTCGTTGGCTCTCGTCCCCGCCGCTGTATATCACTCTATAATTGTCACTCCAGTAATTCCCGCTATCCTTCCATCTCACCTCGCAGAGACCTAAAACATATATATTACCTCTTTCCATCTCTCGCTTAATATTTTCTAATTTGCCTCTCCTCCACATTGTCCTGATGTTCCAGGTTCCTATTCTAACTACTTTCGCCTTCTTCTGAGTCTTCTGTCCTGCTGCAGTTATTTCTTCCCTGCAAGGGTTTCGTGGGATGACGACCGCGTAAGACTTGCCTCTCCCGCTGCCGGGCACGACACACGGCCCTTTGGGCCGAGTCCCGTAGTTGCTAGGACTCATATTATCTATAGTGCCCATCAATATTATCTTGGGAATCATAATTGAGGTGGTTTTCCGTTGCCTTCCTTAATAGTGTTTTTAACGTGACACCATCACTTAATGGCCGCCCCACTGGGGTCGAACGCCCTTGCAGCCGCCTCACTGAGGAACAGACGCTGCGTGGACTACCTTTCGTCTGGCTCGTAACCTTCGACCAATCTGGCATGGGTGACCCTTCCAAGAGTAATTATTATCACTCCCGCCAGCACAGATCTAGGGGTCATCGGAACACACAAGCCCTTCCACCACGACAAGGTTGTAGTCCATGGGAGGGATATATATATATATATATAATATTATTGTATGTATATTATATATATATGTATATTAGAGCATCCACCCGGCAAGTGGAGAGATCCGGTGTTCATGTCCCGGTCGAGGAAGATATTTTTACATTCGTGATCTGCTCACATCCGCCATCCCCACCTCTCTTGTGTTCGTCCTTTATATGTGTTCCTTTACCATTTTCCTTAGCTCTATGTCAATGTGAATGAATATTTATTCGCCATATGGCGGTATTTCGTGTTTGAATGTGTGTGTATATATATATATATATATATATATATATATATATATATAGGTATATGTATGTATATATATGTATATGTATATATATAATGTATATGTATATATACATATACATATATACGTAAAAATAGCTGACTGAAATATTGACCCTTTTCATCTTTTTTTTCGAAAGGGAATCACAAAAAAAACGGGAAATGACTTCTCTCAATTATCGTTGAATTCCCTTATTGTCGATGGTATAAAAACATTCTTACATGAATTTCCGGCAACTGTTCATAATTTCCATGGAAACTCCATAAAAATGATTCAACGAACTTCTTTGAGAACAGGTGACCAGGAGTTGTGAAATTTCGATGGCTTGTGTTGGAAAGATTGTTCGTAAAGCGGAGCCTCGATGGTGTGATGCGACTATTTTTCCTTCGTGGCACACGGGGGCCGCCCGAGCAGTGCATTAACTGCGCCCGTAGATATATTTTAGCGAAAGCGCGTAAATCAACTTCGGCCGCGGGAATTGGAGCGGCATCATTCATCACGCGGCCTCCTCCGCCCTCCGGAGTGACCTTAGCCACTCGCCCGGCGCCCCCTTCCACCTCGGCGCCCCCTTCCACCTCAGCGCCCCCCTCTGCCTTGCCCTGAAACCGGCGTTTACAAATTGCTCCCTAGAACTGCAATATTATCTGTATCGTACACTGCGTATATTTTACCGCACGTCGCGGGCCATCGATCAGAAAAAAAATGCACGTCAAGGGGAAGGATTTGCGTTCTCCAACGCCCCTCGAACCAGTGCTGAAACAGGGGCGGGCAGGATTCTCGCGGAATAGACTCTTGTTTTCTGATCTTTCATGCGGAGTAGAATCGTTGAGAAAGGATGTTAAAAAGAGGCTCCTTAAAACTTTGATATGGAGCCTAGTTCTTGCACGGTGTGGAAACATGGTCATTGAAGCATGATGATAGGATTAGAGTGATGAATTCTGAAATGTGGGTGTGGAGGAGGATGGAGAAATAAAGTAGACAGAGGGGAAAACAAATGAGGAGGAAGCGTTTGAATGGTGGGGCTTGGAGAGGTTCTTGTTTGGAGAAATCATGAGGAGACGGGAAAAATGGATGCGGAATATTTTTATCGGCAGTGGGATGTTGACGACTGTGATAGAGGGGAGAATGTAAGGCAAACAATTAAAGGGCAGGAACAGGATAGAGATGTTGGTCGGGTTGAAGGCAGGAAGATATTAATCGGAAGTGAAAGGAGATTAATGCAATTTTGTGAGGATTTAGTCAGCCAAGATGTAGCAAGCATTGCTCAGTGAACCGGGAGAGGAATCGAACGCGCGAATGAGTGAAATTATTTCATCAATCGCCAGAGTTGAAGAGCAACGAAGAGAAACATTCGCTCGTGTGGTATCAAGGGTCATTCTTCGAGAAGTGCTACTTGAGCAAAGCAGTGCCTCTACCTGTGACATCGCAAGAGAGCAAATAGCTGAATACCGCGGCATATTGACTCCAACTTAATGAAGGTCTGGAACGAAATTTCCGCACGCCAGGGGCTTTTCAAGACGTCATTGCAGATGATGAAGAAGACATTTGGGATAACTCATGCCCTATCCTGTTTTTGTCTCCACACCATGACTCCTTATCTCTCATGTCTCCCACTCTCATTCTGAATGCATATTTGCAACATCATTTTGCATCATTATATTTGCACTAGAAGTCCTTTATTTATCATATTTTACCCGAACCAACTTTGGTGACAGTACTACTCATATATATATATATATATATATATATATATATATATATATATATATATATATATATATATATATATATGTTTACCAAACGTGCCAGATGTCACCAGTTAATTTAAAAATATTCTAACACAACATTCCTACACGCACATGAGCGGTTCTACGCAGCTCCAGAACCGGAGAGTCCGACAATATTGCGTAGCCAACAATTCCCCTATGATGGAGGATTCGACGAGAGGGAGATACTTGAGATTACTAAACTACTGTAAGGATATCGGGGTAAGAACTGTCCTTCAACACTATTCTTACCAGAAACGACGTCATCCTCCCTCTCTCCTTAAATTTTGATTGGCGCTCATTTAAGCACGAGCCATCGTGAGCTAAAACACAAGAAAATTTACCCCTGTGTAAATTAGTAAAATCCTTTCCAATAACCCTTAGGAATTATCGAAAGGGTTTCTTGGAATTCTTTCGATAATTTCCATTCAACTTCTCCCACAACATTATGCTTTCTCCACCGTTTGAAGTCCTTTTGCAAACAGACCTTACGGCTTCAATAGAAGCTCGAAATACGGCAATAGAGGAATATTTTAGTGTCCCATTTAGCCTCCATTAGAAAACAGACAGAATGATCGGTCTGGAAACAGCTATCACTCATTTCTAATCTGGCTGAGTGACAACAATAATTGCACAAGTACTGCAATTCGCCATTTAACGAATTCCAAGATAGGTAACAGGTTCAGAGGGGTGACACCTTCCACTAAACTTTAAAAATTTTTAAAAAGATTTGCGTTCCACAGATAAAATAATCTGGTAGTAAGAGAGCCTAAACCTCTGCGGAAACGAAAGAGTGTTTTTGTAAATATTAAAATAATATCGCAAACTCCTTCAAAAGAGATCGACCGTTAGAAAATGAAATTGGTGTCCCGAAATGTTAAAGTGGTCCTGCTCTCGCGTTCGTTTCGCGGCCATTGACTTCCTCCGACCGCCGCTCTCCATATCCCTCTTTCCCTCCTTTCCTCCCTTCCTCATTCGCTCTCTTTCATTCCGCCTGCTGATATTTCCGTCTGCATGAGAATGATGCCGTCCTCCTGCCAATGGGGAAGAAGTAAATAATCCCGCAGAGGCCCCTGGGGCGGGGATGCTTTCCCGGGCTCTCCAAGTGGCTGCAGCTCCGTCGAGGGTCGCGGTCAGCCGGCCCTCGAGGACCGGCCCTTTGAACCCCGGGAGTGCGCCCTTGTTGATCGACTCCCGAGGGGGCGAGTAGAGCGGGGGGGAGGGGAAGGGTGGGCGTGGGCCGCATTCGCACACCGCGGAAGAGCGGCTTTCGAGATCGGATGAGGAGGACAGAAAGCAGACAGTCGGAGAGCGCATCTGACATTTGTCAAGGCCGAATTTCACCCACCCACCGCCAATCTTTCTCGCCACTGGCTGTATGTCCCCCTCCGGCTCCATCTCTCCACTCCTGCCCTTTCTACTTTCCCAACACTGGCCGACACTGAAAACCGGCGAGGAACTACCGCGGAAACCCGGTTTACAACTTTCCCCGCTTCGATCCCCTCCCCCATTCTCAGTTTCGAATCAATTTCGAAGCTCTCGTGAGTTTTTTGGCCCGTTGTCGTATTTCTTTCCGCAAAATGTTGACGCATTAACAAAAGGGGGTGCGGGCAGTCTCTTTGGGGAAGCGCGACGAGGAGAGGGGGAGCAGTCGGGATATGCGCGGGCGAATGAAAGTTATTGCGGCCGGCGTTCGGCCCTGCCAACTGTACCGCAAACAAATTTTTCCGCTGCCCGCTTCCACAACACCTACAAAAGAGCGAGCAAAGCGCCCCGCTTCCGAGCCGGTGGGATTTTTGAGAACTACGACCGGACTCCCGTGGTGGAGAGAGGGGCAGAGAAGGCGAGGAGGGTGAGGGAAGGGAGGGGGGCCGCTTTGACACCCCCGGCGGCCGAGCGAGTGAGCGACCCCCGACCCCTGCGCCACGACAGACGCGTCCCCTCCGGAGGGGAGGGGTCCCCCCCCACCCCCCCTTGCGGTCTCCGCCCCGACTTTGTTGTGGTGCGGATCGCAACTTTTCCACCCTCCTGCCATTGCGCAAAAAACGCAATTAATTCCCTTCCCCTCCGGTTACAATTCGCTTCCCCGGGAAGTAAACCACAAGTAATGAAAAACTAGGGGGCGGGGCTTGGAGGGGGCAACGATTTGCAGTATTTATTTTTACACCCCCAGAGCTTTGTGAAAAAGAATTACTCCGAGGCGGGCTTCAGTTGGTTTCATTTTTTTGAAAAATATCCTATCCAGCTCCCCCCCCCCGCGCCAACTGCTCCCTCGGTCCACGGAGGTCGCTGTGCAGGCCGAGTGCTGCTCCCCTGCCCGACGATTTCACCTGCCTCTTCTCTCCCTGGATAACGCGAGGAACCGAGCCTATGGGTTTAACGGCGCTCCTTAGAGGGCTGTTTCCGATATCCTGTGGGGCACTTTCCCTGGTTTTTCCATGAATCGTGCTGAGACAACATATAAAATGATGCAATTCACATAAATCTATTTATATATTTATCTTTTCATCGACCAACCTTTTCATTCATCTTTTTATCTCGTAAATCCTTCTACATTGAACTTTGATTTTACAAGGAAATGACCCATAGGTATTTCGTACTCATAAGCGACAATCGACTACTTTCAAACTTTTAAATACATGAGGCTTTCTAAATCTTATTCCCGTGTGAAATGCTTACGAGACGTTTTTTTTTAAAGTGTCTCTTCAGAAGTTTCATTTCGATTTTTCGTATTCGAAGGGATGTGAAGAAGATGGGAAATAATGTCTAGGATACAAAGGTGGATGAAAAAAAGTTTCTACGTTAATACTCCAGGAAAATAAGGGATATGGTACCCAATAACAACTTTCTTAGTTTTGTGGTACAGTAGCATTATATCATGCTCGTATATTGAAATATTCGAGAAAAGGAAATTGAGTACAAACGAAAATAACAGATATTTAGGAACTTCACGAGGTTAAAATCATTATTAATGTCGGAAGCACGACAAGTTTTAGTGAATCTATATCGATCACGAGGTGGAGCAGCCAATGCAGTGCCTTTATTGCTCCACCTTTTATTTATATGATGTCACCACGTTTATCAGAGATTTATCGCAATGAGAATTTCTCCATTGATAGAAAGAAAAAGTGAGAATAATCAATTAATGTGTGACACACGTAAAACAATCAGTGCATTGACGTAGCTGCATTGTGAAATGAGACATGACGATGACGAGAGTAAAAAACTGTCGGTTTGGGTTTAAATATAAAAAATATGGGTTTTTAAGTGGAAAGTATCGTTCGTAATCGGGCCAGGTGATTTGTTTGCTTTGATACTACGCGGCAGATGTCCTTTTCCCTTCTTGGTCAGTGTTATATCGTTCATGTGTTCCCCGGGTGGGCGTGGAGGATCGTTTGGTGCGTTTGTGTCTTTATTGTAGACACTCTGGAAAAACCTGTTTAAAATGTCTGCCTTTTTCACGCTTTCTGTTATAATTTCTCCGTTTCCCGTCTTCAAAGAATGTACAGTTGGACGTTTACGTTTTAGTTTATTTCCCTAACATGGGACCAGCTTTTGGGCTTAGAAGTCGCGAAGATATCAAGTATGCTGTGGCCCTCTGTTGGTGATTTTATAATTTGTTCTAAAGAGTGTTTTGTGAATATATGAGGGTATTCTTGGCATGAATCTCTATTTTTTGCGGATTTTCCCACGCAATGTGTGTCCCAATCAATTGACGGTAGGTTTGTGTCACCAGCGATTTTAATAATACCGTTTCTATGATTGTTACTAAGAGAGGATATTTGGTCGTCGAGCTTGTGTAGAATATCTGTATTAGAATCTGGGGGTCTATAAAATGAGCACACGAATAGGCTTCTGTCGTTGTAGTCCTTTATGTTGCACCAAACACTTTCTATACTATTTTCATCGCATTCGTATCTTTTGCTACTGAGATGTGACTTTACAGCTATTTATACGTCCCAACCTAGGGTGTATCCACCCAGGACTATTAGGTCTGTCCTTTCTGTGAATTGTGAAACCGCTCGGAAAAACTTCGTTGTTTGCTACATCTCCCGTGAGCCAACTCTCCGTTCCAACTACTATGTCTGCGTTTGTACTTACAAATATTTGTTCAATATCTCCGATCTTTTTTTTCTAATTCTACGGCAATTTAAAGTCATAATTTTTATTTGATCTATCACCTTGTGTTTTACGGTTTTATGTTTGCTCTCAAGCCTTTTTCGCGACGATTCTTGGTTAACAGAGGCAAAAGTATTACATTCGCTCGCATTACTATCTTTAATGTATTTTGAGGCACCTATTTCATTAATTTTAGGTGGATTATATGTTGTTTTAACGCAAGTGTTTGTTTGTTCTATTATTTTTGGGATCTGAAAGGCGTAACCTGATCTGAAGTGCTAAAAATCGCTGGATTCTACTTTATTTATCCCAATATAAGACCTGCGCTCTTGCCTTCTAACTATGCTAAACCCTTGAACGAGTTCGTGTAACCTACGCGCTACACACTGTGATGTCCCGACAGAGTAATGGATTTTCGGGCGATTAAGGGGTGACACCCGACACGATGAGAGGACAGGCCTCAGATCAACAAAGTCCGCTCCGATTTCCCGACAACATCCCAACAATCTCTCGTTTAAACTCTCTATTCGGCTCCAAACGAGCCTTCAGCGGTCAATACTCGGCAGAATACTGCAAATGCTTAATTTAATTGGGACCTTCAACTCCGCCTCGACCCGTTGCACCTCAGAGTTAATCTCCTTAAAGGAGCGCAGGATCTCCGCCTTCAGCGCCTGTGTCACCTGGGGTACCCCGCCGCCTGGTATACACCAGGAAGACAAGAATGCAACACCTCCCTCCTGTTGGGCGACTCGCTGATCAACGGTTGTATGATGTGGGTGACTGAAGGGTGATATTTGGTTAAAGTATGTAGGGGAGAGTAAGTGAATGCGTTTTTTTATTTAATGGTTAAAGAGATTCATTTAAGCTTTAGTTTGCACGCTTGTATTTAAAATGGGGATTATCAGAGTAGTCATATAATGGTTCGATTAGAGGGTTTCCATAATTTTCTATTGATGATTTGAATGATGAGGCTAGGTCGCGTAGAGGGGTTGGAAGGTCTGGTATTTTGAGGTCCTTGAGAATGTCGGAGTTTCGGACGAACCATGGGGCATTTGTAATAGTTCGCAAAGTTTTGTTTTGGAAGCATTTCTTTTAAGTCAGACTGGGAGCAGCTACTGTTGTCCCCCGGGCTGGGCAACCGTAAGTTAAAAGTGGATGGGTCACTGCTTTGAAGAGGAGTAATTTTGTAAGAAGACGGAGTGGACTAGTGCTTTTGATAAGGGGACAGATTGAGGACAAAGTCGCATTAGCCTTTTTTAATGCGTATTCAGTGTGAATTGCCATGGCAATTTGCTGTCGAGCTGGACACCGAGAATTTAGCCGAAGATGCCCGAGGGATTTTTTTCTTTGCCCTCGTAAATGGGGGTGCTGTTAGGTTTCTCCCATTTTCGGGCGTAATTTACATTAACGCATTTCTATGGGTTTACTGAAAGTTTCCAGGCGGACATTCAGTCTTCTGTTCTGTCCAGGTGTTCTTGAACGTTGTCGACGGCATGATTTGGGCCAAATGTGGTTGAGGCAATAGCTTTGTCATCCGCATAGAGGTAGCATTATGTTTTCGAGTATTAGGGGAGGTCGTTAATGTATATATTAAAAAGGACGGGCGATAGTATGGCTCCTTGAGGGACGCCTGTTGATGTGGACCGGGTAGTTGATTTGGAGTTTTTCAGGGAGACAAAGGAAGTGCGGTTTGAGAGAAATGAATGGATGACTTTTATTAGCTAAATGGGACCATCGTGCCAGACCTTATCAAAGGATCTCTGGAGATCGAGAAAGGCTACCTGAGTGTGTTTATGAACGTTAAAACCGAAAGTTATCTGTTCAACTAGTCTGGTGATTTGTTGGGTATTGACGGCGAAAACCAGTTTGCTCGGGTCTAATTTGGTTTAGAACAAAACTTTCTTCTAGTAGCCTATTTAGTATGCATCTTTCTAGTACTTTACCCGTACATAAGAGCAGGCTGATGGGTCTGTAGCTGACGATCTCTGCGGGGTTTTTAGCGGGTTTTGGTATCAGTATGACTTTGGGTTTTTTCCATGCAGTGGGGAAATAGGACAGTCTGAGGCAGGAGTTAAGGATGGTAAGTGGGTGTAGGATAAAGGGCTTTGGAAGGTTTTAAAGGTGTAGGAAATTTGGTTGTGGCGAGGTGATGACTTGGTTTTGAAGTGGGAGATTATGGGAATGAGTTCTTGACGAATAATTTCCTGGAATAGAGGGTAGGGGCATTGGGAAATGCTAGAGATGCTGTTTGATGCTTCCGAATCCAACGGTGGGGCTTTTAAGTTTGTAAAAATGGATTCAAGGGAGTCGGCAAAGGCGTTTGCTTTGTCACCGTCAGCGTACATCGCTTTTTCGTTATGCAGTAGGAGCGGGGTGGGTAGTTTTCCCCTGCCGAGGCAGCGGGCCGCACAGTATTGTCCGTATGAGAGAGTGAGCTTATTTTTTCGTGCCAAGTTTGTTTCCTGATGTGTTCTTATTTTGGAGGTGACCAGGTTTCGAAGGGCACAAAAACGGTTTCTTTCCTAGCGAAGATGGGCACGTTGCGAGAGAGTTCTCGCCTTGTTTCTAAGGGATATTAAGCACAGTATGTCCAGAGGTAGCGTGGGACCAGCGATGGAGGCAGGAGAGGGAGAATAGCAAGAACGTTGAATGACATTGGTTAGGGTGGATGTGAACTTTTGGGCAGCTTTCTCTATATTATCTGGAGTACCAGTGATAGGAGCGACGAGTTTAATCTCAGAGCAGTTTTCTTTGAATAATTTCCAATTTATTCTTTTTATGAGTTCGGACTGTAGGCAGGAAAGCAGTAAAATATGGGGCAGTGGTTGGAGGCGGAGTTATCGAGGTTAATAAATTGAAAGGCAATACCTGCGATTGAGAAAACTACATCCAGGATATCTGAGGAGTGAGGGTGGTGATGAAAGTGGGTGAATGGGAAGTGGTGGTGAGTGAAGAGCGAGGTTTTCGGAGAATAGCAACTTAAGAAATGACGCGCCCTCGTGTGGTAGTGGTTTTGCGGACATTAGAACTGCCTAATATAACGATTCCCTCCCTTCGCGAGCGCTGATGCCTTACCCTAGGTAGTGCCCTCGGAGTAAGGGTAGGAGCTGCAGGTACGGTGGTGCTGTCATCCGACAGCAACTGGTAGCTGTTGGAGACGGGGATGGTATCTGCCTCCCCAGAGTCCAATCCTCACCACAGCGTTACCCTCCCCTTGCCCCGAAATACGACCCTCCAATCGTCCGACCTAAGGACATGAGATAAGGACGGACCTACGAACGGAGACTAAGGGAGCATAAATGAGAAACAGCTTTAATTTTTTTTCTTTAAGATATTGGCGAAAATATTAAACTATAGCTATTGGATACTGTTATTGATTTTATAGAGTCGGGCTCATGGTTGAAATTTTTTAATGTTAGGGGTAAATGAACAAATGGGCGTTTCATTGAATGGAAGACTGATAGTTTCTGGTTCATAGGGTGGCAGGCATCGGCTGGGATGATCGCATCACTTTAACATGGTTTCCTGTGTATGCCAAAACTATGGTTATAATCTATGACACGATATCAATCCAATAACCTGGGTCGTGAGTGTTGGAGTGTATGTGGAGGAACAAGGCGCTCTATTTTCCAAAATGACCCTCTTTGTTCCCGCCCATCTTACCCCTCACTCTCCCCCCCCCCCCCGACCTTTCTCAAACAAATACAAATATGATGTATCACATGTGGAATCTTGTCTTGTAGCCGAAGATGGTTCGATGAACTGATGCGCGTTGTACGTTACATATAAAACCGTGGAAAAGTGTAAATTTTGTTTTCTCATTTTGACAAACTTCCACTACATCTCGCTTGAATCTGTTAAACTTGGCTTCTTTATTCAAAATCAAATTCATTATTCATTAATGATTTAAATTGAAGAATTACGATAAAATTAAGAAAAGTTTAGAATGAGACACCTCGTGATCATAAGCTTTTCAGCGTCCAGATCACTCAAGGGCTGCAAGGCTATTTGTGGTTTGTCCTTCCTACTAATTTCGCAGGCGTGGATGCGTCCTCCACCCCAAGGGTAGGGCTGCCGTTCTGTCGTTTTCACGTGAAATCTATCAGGTTGCCAACTTTCAACTTCCTGGGTCTCAGCCATGCATTCAAAACATATCTCAGCAGATGTGGACGCAAGAAATCTCTTTTTGATGGGAAGTCATAGCAGAGATCCTCGTAGCAGGGTCGGGTCACAGCATGAGGCGCGAGGAAGCGTCTGATTCTGCGAAATAAAGCCGATACACTCATCGACGGTAGACCAGACAGCAGATTCATTGCACTTTAACTCCTGAGCCGTCCTCCATTAAAATCAATTCCCTTCCTCGAGCAGCCCTGGAAAACGAACAGAATTAAATATCCCTCCTCAGAAGAGCGATGATAATTAAGCTTTGAATGAAATGTTATGATGTCATAGCGTAACATTTTCCCCCGATTGAATCCATTAGGTGACAATCTCCTTCAGAATTAACACGGTTCAACAGCTGGCCTCAATGAGTAGAAGAAGATATGGTGAGCAGATTTTTGGCACTGAAATAACTTGAAGTAGAACAAGAACGATGATACCGGCAAACACGATGTGAAATTCAGTTGTTGCATGTTGCTGCGGAGACCATGAGTCGGGAGTGGCAACAATGGGAGGCGAAAATCCATACACTTACTACTCCAGAATCCCGAGGCTGAAGGATGCTTTCCCATGCCAGTAATCGGTTACTACTTCTCGCGTAGAACTCATAATTGACTCTAGTCGTTTAGATAGGTAGAGTACACCTGAATCTTCTCGTAACAGCGAGGGAAATATTGCGGATCCTAATTACATTGGCAGGTTCGACCACCGGGAAAATAAGAGAGGAATATATCGACAGGGCTCAGCATCTTTCTTCCCTCGCGCGATGCGCATTCATAGAAAATCGAGCGCAAACACCCGAACGTATTCACATAAAGGCAAGCATTTAATGATTTGAACAATTTTTGCATGAATTATATATGCGTGCATGTACGTGTACGAGTATTTATTTAGACGTGCTAATAATATACATTCCAACTCATCTTTTAAATAATTTAAGGCTGTACACGTAGGTCCGTCGTCCCATCACCCCCCGCCACACGCCCCAGCCGCGGCTTGCGAGGCATCTTACAGATGCAGGCGACCCATCGGAATGACCACCTTTCCTCCTCCCTCTGCCTTCCTTCCCTCGAACTCTCCACACGAGTGACCTCTCTATCCTCCGGTGCCTTCCTTCCCGCAGGTCAGGCAATGTCGGTGACTTGCTCCTCTCGCTCTCCATTCGTCATTTCAGGGACTGGGGAGGACGGGGCCATCTGACCCTGGTCGAGACACTCAGGAGGACCGTCATCACCGAGCAGCCCCTTTTCAATGGTTTCAAACTTTCTTCTACCGAAATTTTTCCCTCGGTAAGTGCTCCTCCTACGGTGGAGTCGTGTGATTCCCAAAAATAATTTTTTTGCACATCATCTTTAAGGAAATGGAAATCAATTTTTATAACACTAGTCCCCCAGTAGTTGGACGACGTGACCCGAATGCTCTCGAAATGCCATTTATGATTACAATTCCCTAATTATGCTATTAAGTATTTCCACTAAAGCGAAAATCCCACACTTGTATACTTTAAATACAGGGCTATCTCTGCATGAACCTTCATTTTGAACGTTTTGAGAAAACGGTCCGGTCTACTCTCCTTAAACTTTCTCAACGAATTGAAACTTACCCATTTAATGTATATTCTTTATCTTGATGAAGAATTCAATAAAAATTCAAGTTTAAAATTATATTTACTTCTCTTTTCATTGATAAAAAGATACGCGCGTTATATCTATTAATTCTTTAAATCTCAAGTAGAAATATTATCAAATAGAATAGCATCTTTGTTGGTTTCATCAAAATTAATTATTGAATTTCAACCGCTTTCGTTGAAAGAGAAAAAATCTACCTTAACTGGGGCGAACCTTCGAGCAATCTCGGCACTCTTCGGGCCAAACGAATTCCGAGGGACTGCGCGAATTTCTCCCGTCTTCTTCCGCAATTACCCGACTTATCATTGGTTTCATCTTCATCGTCCACAAGATAATGTGAGATAATAATGTATTTAGAGATTAAATGGAAAGTTTCTCAATAAAGTGTGAATTCATATGGGGTTAACTTAATACCCTTGTAAATTCATTTATTAAAAACCATTTGCTGGTTGATGTTAGTATCTCAACTCAACTGTCATGGCTCCTGTCAAAATGAACTCCTCTCACGAGCCATTACTCTCCCATAACTTGCTCTGCAGGGTCGCCTCTGGGATTCCCGATGGAGTAGGTAGCAGCTTTAGGCCTCGTATTCTCACGGTTACCTCGTGATTTGGATCCTGTAGTCGGGCGCCACTCTCTTGGGCATCACTGTCGTTGGCAGTTTCCATTGAAACGAATGACACGGTCCAGAGTGGCGGCCCCTTTGACGAAATCAATCGAACACATTTGGAGAAACACCAGTGATCACTAAACGAAACCTTTCCCATTGATCTTGGTTAACGACCCACACAGTTCACTGCGGCAACATGATCTCGGCGATAATGTTCTCCATTGTTCCATCGAATCTTCTCCTGGGTTGTTTATTGCATCGTCATAATCATCGATGACTTTTCCCATAAATGTTCTTGAAAATGTACTTCTTTTTTATTCGTTGTTTTCACGGAATACTCTTTTCAATTTATCATATTTATGTCAATAATTGGCATGGGGATGTTTGGTTTTATTAGTCTGTCACTAATGTAGGAAACTAAGTACTGTACACGTTCGCTTCATTCCAGAATCCAATAGGAAAGATTAATCACGGATGGTAGACTTCATCTCGGCAAAGATAAATGGGATGTATTTCTAGACATTCCCCATTCCATTTGCCGTTTTCTATTTCCCTTTACATACTTCCGGGATGATTCCGAAATATTTAAACTAATTTCTACATTGAGAAAATCCTTTAACTCACTCCTCAACTTTTCTCTTCACCCTAATTAGGATTATGGCTAAGTAAGTCACTTTCCATGGGTAATCATAATCAAATTACTGATTATCTAAGAACCTTTTTGCGTTTTTCGTTTAATTTTCATGAAGGTTGGCACCTTATGACATTTTTGTCCACCTGATAATGAAATGATATTTTTCGGAAACACATCAGTGCCCACGTAACGGTCTTGGGTGCTTATTTTTACTCTGCTCTTTCAAGAGCCCGACTAAAAAAGGTTATTACTCCTTTTGACAATTGTTGTTCTAGACCTTAAACAATTTTCTTGAAATGAACTTGCAATGCATGTAGATAACCTAAATTCTCAGGATGACTGTCACGTTCTAAGGAGCAACTATCCGGAAAATCAAAAACTTTTTTAACTTGAACAGCGCTAACAAAAGCCTGTGCCACCTCATCGAAATCGGGTCAATAATCAACTGGATCACTTCGCTCCACTTTATTTAATAAATTTAGCAACGCTCCTGACAAGCCTGAATATTTTTAATCCAAATTTCCTTATAAAACTCTCTCACGAACCCTCCTCACAGATTTAGATTCTTTGGCACCATTGAGTTTCCCAAACATTCCAATTGCCGCGGAACCGCTTTCACTCCTACACTTATCACCTACCCTAAGAATTAAACATATTCACGAAAATAATAGGATTCATTATTATTGATCGTCCCGCTGGCTTTGCATACTTTCTCACAAACAGTTTTAAAATGTCGAAATTTTCATAAAAACTTATTCGATGAATTCACCTGAAGTCGTCTGCGGACGGAATACTGTCCATCTTCGGGGCCCAAAAAGTACAACAATACATTAACTCCACGCAACTACTTTTTGAATCCGAATGGTACACGACTACTGTAATTGTAGAAATATTTTTCTTGAGTACTTGATGGTACCTTTCTTATAATTTTCTTCTAATAGAGGCAGTAACACGACGATGCTTTCTAATTGCTCTCCTGCCTTATCCAAAACGACGCTTCTTCTCCTCCTCCTTCTTCCATTCTCCTAATGCAAGATTTCTTATTGTATCTTCAACTTCTGCACCGATTTTCTTCGAAAGTACTTACCAAATACGTCAGCTTCTCCATTCAAAATCAATATCTTTTAAGTGTTACTGAAAATATCTTTACAAGCAAATGACCGGCCGTGCTTAGATAAACAGTTCTTCTGGTAGCGGCGTGACGGTTTTCTCACATTGCTTCCGTATTCTTTCAATTCTCGAATTTTAACTCCCTTTTTGCATCCTTCTTCCGAAAATCCCTTAAGAATAACTCTTACGTAGATATCTTTGTAAGTTCACTTCTTCACAAATATCCGTTAAGTTTTTAACTGTACTTTTTTCTACTGGGGACTTTCCCCTAAAAAATTAAATCTCAATATAAATGGTTT